>MU223804.1:6224825-6245088 GCA_018584345.1 Thuja plicata | reverse complement strand
TATTTTCTCTTTTAGCAATCATGGAAATGATTTCTTCTAGTTCTTCATCAACTTCTTCTTTCTCATTATTGCTAGAGATGTGAGATTTCTTACCATGGACTGAAGCTTTGAAGGTTGTTTCACTTTTTGGTTCAGTCTTCAATCTTGATATCTCAAATGTAGAGATTTTACTAATCAAAGTCTCTCTCTTGAAGTCTTGTGAAAATTGCATGGTTTCTTCTAGAATACTGATCTTGTTCTCATAGTATGATGTTAAAGTAGTCAATAGCTTGTCCATTATATCTTCTTCTGATATTTCTCCACCATTATTTTTTATTCCAGAAACTACTTCATTTATCCTCTAATTATAGGCTCTGATGTTTTCTTCAGGTAACATATCAAGATTGTTGTATTTCTATTTCCATGTTTCCCTACGTGCATTCTTTGCTTGAACATCTCCTTCAAACATGTCTTCTAAATACTTCCATATTGTGTATGCCTTTTCTACCTTCTTGATCTCAGAGAATTCACTGTCAGAAAGTGCACTTAAAAGGGCTTCTTTGGCAACTGCATTAGTTGTGAATGTATCCTTCTGTTTAGTAGTAGCATCATCTCTTGGTAGGTCTTTTAGAGAGGGAATAACAACTTCTTGTGTGGCTATCTCAAAGATTTCAAAACCAACACATTGTAGATGTGTTATCATTTTGTTCTTCCAATCTATATAATTTTCTCCATCGAATTTAGGACTCTCTTTTCTGAAGTATGCCACCTGATCTACCTTAATCTGTTAGGCTTTCTCTCTAAGGCACTTGGCTCTGATACCAATTGTTAGAATATTCCAAAGGATAACTAAGAGGGGGGGTGAATCAGTTATCAGCTAATTAAATTCTTTTCTTTTGTTAACTTCAGAATACAATAAATTAAATGCACATTCAGATAACGCAATAGACAACACCACAATTTGGTTACGGGGAAACCAAATGGTAAAACCCTAGTGGGGGATAACACCCACAATGAAATATACTTGTTTATAATAATCCTTGTTAGAAGATCTTGAAACCCTGTTAGGAGTTATTCTTTACAATGCAATAAGTATAGTTACCTAGTTAAGGTTCTGACCTTGTTAGGAGTCTTTTACAAATAACCCGGTTAAGGGTGAGGACTCACTGTCCAAAAGCTCACTTCTTTAATGGTGAAGGCTACAAACTTCTGTAGAACAGATATACACTATATTTGATGATGAATTGTAGAGTAGACCTGTTTTCTTGATCAGTTCCAATGTATTGTAATCTTCCACTACTTCTTCACATAGATCCTTGATGAATGAAATACATTTGATATTCTCCTCTTCACTTTTTCTGTATCTTTTCTTATCATTCACACTTAGCATTCCACAAATGAACTGCTATAAGTATCTTCCACAAAGTATGAGATCATGGGACCTATTAAGAAACTCTTCACAACATCCTTGTCATCTTTACTATTCACGCAAGCATAATTATAACCGCGCAATATAAACTGGATAGACGCAACGCTTCACTAAGTCGGCCTCACCAAATTAACTCTAACTTTACAATCTTGTTGAAACACATTTGGCGCCTTTAGATAACTATCTTCAACTCATAACTAAACTTGAATATACACATGCATATTCTGAAGATAGGTGCAACTCAATAACCAATGCAATACATTGGCTCTGTACAGACAAACTCTAGAAACTGTAACTGCCATAAACAGAATTGCACAACACAACTGAAACTTCATATCTGAGTCTGTGTGTATGAATAGAACATCCACAAAATGTCTACCACATGAGTATAACCGTGCAAGGCTTGATATCATCATTCTGATAATTACATACAGACCACTATTGTATATTATATGTTTTCATCAATGACAAACATACAATCAACTAGCTTCCAGAAGTAAATCTCTAACAAAGTAGACTTTCATTATCATGAGAAAGGGGTACAAAATAAGTTGCTCCATCCCCTAGATCTCTTTCTACTCCTCCAGGTTATAGATCATAACCTAGAATTTCATTCATTCACTTGAATAGATCATTATTTCATATTGTTGTTCCTAGAAATCAATTTTTCGCTACCTTTAGTGGTGGTAGTTCTCTTATATTGGTTCAAAGTAATAATATGCCATTGTGTGCACTTAAGAGTTTACTAGATTTTATTGGTGAAACTTCTATTTCCCCAATAGAATACATTCAAGAAGTTTCAAAATATCTGTAATATACATGGTATTATAGAGGATGATGTTTCTGTTAGACTTCTAGCTTCATCACTCAAAGGAAAAGCCTTGCAGTGGTACATGGGATTACCACACAACTCCATCCATAATTGGGATGAGTTAGGTGAAAGGTTATGCAAGAATTTTGAAGATAAAATTGATCATCTATCACTTCTAGAGAAGCTAACTACGATTAAAAGAGCACCTCATGAGTTCATAATATATTTCAACTATAGATTCCAAAATACATGGCACAAGATACCTACTTCGGTAAAGCCTATTCCTATTAATGCCTTATTGCATTATCTTAGATATTTTAACAATGATATTTATACCACAATCTAGAAAATGGGTGAAGATACTTTTCCAGATGCATATGATATGGCTATTACATAAGAGAAATGCCTAATTCAAGGAGGGAAGTTAGCTCCAAGGCCTCCAATGCCTTTATTTCTAGATGCACCTACTTATCAACCCACACTAGCCCATGTTCCTACTACAACTACAGGTCAACTTCTTCTTGTTGCAACACCAACTTCTACATCTCCTAAAGAGTTAGGAGAGATCAAAACCATGATGCATGAGCAACAAAATATGATACAAAGCATGGTGGAATAGATGCAAGGTTTCAATCTTTGGCTACAAAAAATGGGAAATGATGTGATAACACTCAAGAGGCAACATTTTCAAGGCAGCTAACCTTATCAGCCCTACACTCAGAAACCTTCATTCAATAGGCCACAAAATCAAGGAAAAGGTCCTTGGGACCAAAATAAGTCTTGGAATAATGGAAATCCTAGTAATTCAAATACAAATCCAGTAAGGATGCTTGCTACTTAAAATAATCTTGCTGAGGAACATGGGTGGTGCACTAATTACATTCTTTCTTGTGCTCAATATATTTGTCAAAGGGTGGAATCTTCTCAAGCTTTGGATATACAAGATAGGATAGCAACATCATAACAAAAGTATGATTCAAATCATCCTAATGTTAGTTTTTGACCAAATGAAAATTTTATTCTTATGAATTATTAGTCAGAAGAATACTCTTTTGTCAATCATAAGAGAAATGACGCTATAACTCGCAATACTAGGAGAAAAAGAAGAGTGGTAAAGAGCACATCACCTTCTCCATCTAATCAAGCTTCAACTTCAAAAGTAGATACACCTTCTATAGAATCACTTATACAAAATTATTTTTTTCTCCTGTTCAAAATCAACATAGAAATCAGAACAACAAGAAACCAAAGGAGCCTCTTAATGTTCCAATACAAAAATCAAACCCTATTGTTGCTAAAGGTCCTACAAAATCAGTTATTAATCCTCTTAACATTGTGGATCAGATGAGGAATAATATCAATGTCCCTATATGGGATTTCCTCACAATGTCATCTAAGTTGGGATTCTTATAGAAAGAGTTGAAAACTATACAGGCTAAAGGAAGACCAACAATAATAAGTGAAACAATGACTGGAATGTCCAATGAATCCATGAGTTTTTTACAACCTATAAAGGAAGAAACCACATGAAATAAATATAATCCTACCCCATTTTATCTCTCTTTGATAATATGAGATAAATTAGTCCACAATTGTATGATAGACTCTAGAGCTAGTAGCTTAGTCATGCCAAAGAAGGTAGCTAACCTTCTTGGTATTAAATATGATTCTGTGACTAAAGGGGTTGTCCAACAGGATGGCACTTATATCCAAATAGTAGGAATATTAAAAGATATCAAGTTGGTCTTGCATGCATTTCCTGATTGTACTATCATACAAGACATTTTAGTTATTGACCTCCCTACACATTTTTCCCTTTTTCTTTCAAGGGACTTCATCACTGAGATTGGGGGCTATATTACATCTGACCAATCCTACATATTCTTTAGAAATATAGATGGAACAAAGACTTCCATAAAGGTAGAGTGTTGGATCTCAATCATATAGAAACATACACACCTATCCCAATAAACATGAATTGTACACTCCACACAGATGAATATGGATGCCTAGTTCACAAGTCTTATACTCTCTTGACAAAGTTTCTAAATTTTTTTTTAGACGAGTGGGATAATTTTTTTCAAGTTGATCCAATACAAGAGACTAAAGGAAGAGGCCTTGGAAATTATTACATATATGAGGAAAATGCTCCTATTCTCAAACTCATGAAAGAATAAGAAAATATTGATGGATTGTGGAAAATGTTCTTTGATGGCTCAAGGAATAAGAATGGTTCAGGTTCTGGTGTAATGCTTATTTCTTAAAATTTGGAGAAATACTACAATTCATTTAGACTTTAGTTCAGCTACACGAACAATGTAGCTGAGTATGAAGCTTTGGTCCAAGGTCTCCAAATTCCACAAAGAAAAGGTATAAAGTCCTTACAAGTCTTTGGGGATAGTGATTTGGTTTTTTCTTAGGTTAGAAATTAGAATGTTACCAAAAAAACCTCCTAAAATCATACAAACATAGATTTTGGGATCTACTTGAGGCCTTTTAAGCTATCAACATTCAGATTATTCCAAGAAATCAAAACAAACATGTTTATAGACTTGCAGTAGTTGGTGCTCATTATGACATAATAGAGCATGTTGTTAACATAAAGGAACAATATATCATACTTTTTTTAAGGCTTGTTGTCCCAGATAATTGTACAAATTGGCAAGGTTTTTATTCTGATTAACAAATTGCCAATTTCCTACAACATGAAGCAGAATTTTTTGATAAAAATTAGTCCAAGTTACAGAGTTGATATGGAGATCAGATCATGAGGCTCAATTCCAATAAATTATTCAAAGGTTTAGTCACTCTGGAAGGCATCTTCAACTCTGATGATCAAGAAAGTAACAAAGGTCTAAACCTAGCTGCAAATAAGGATGACTACAGACCCGTCACTATTGTTGATGGAAGGTTTCTTAATTTGGAAAAGGTATGTTATGATACTAAACAAGAATTTTTCATTATTTTATGTCAAGTATTAAATGATGTTATTTCTTGGACATATGAGGACTTAAAGTATTTTGACCCAAGCTTATCTCAACATACCATAGAGTTAAATATTGATGCAGATACCAATAAATCCCAAGATTGAACCCTTAATGAGAAAATAACTATCCAAGCTCATAGAAGGTTATATAATATTTCCTATTAAGCACTCTAATTGGGTAGCTAATCTTGTTCCTATAAGGAAGAAGAATTGAGAAATTAGATTGTGTGTAGACTTTAGAGACCTCAACAAGGTTTCCCTTAATGATCACCATCCCCTTCCTTCAATGGAGAAAATCTTGTCATAGGTTAGTGGTTCTAAATGGTTTTATTTTCTAGATGTATATTCAGGCTATAACCAAATCTTAGTCCAAGAATCATACCAATACAAGATAATTTTTACCACTAAATGGGGCACCTATGGTTATTGTAAAATGATATTTGGGCTAACTAATGAAGGCAACACATTTCAAAAGGAAATGGAAAGGACCTTTAAAGGTGTATTGGAAGATTTTTTTCTGATATATCCTGATGATATAAATTCTTATTCCAATCATGCAATAGATCCCTTTGATCATTTAAGACAAGTATTCATCAAATGCAGAGACTATGGTGTATCTTTGAATCCTAGCAAATGTATTTTTTCTACTAATCAAGGAAATATTTTAGGACACATTGTATCAGAAGATGTCTTGAATATAGATCCAGAGAGAGTGAAGGATATTCTTTCTCTTCCACTTCCTATTCATAATAAATGACTACAAATTTTCCTTGGTATAATCAATTTTGTAAGAAGTTTCATTCCTAACCTTCCTACTATGCTTAAACCTCTTACAAGTATGCTAAAGAAGAACATAGAATTAAGATGGACCAAGGAAGGAAAGGAAATTTTGTGAGGAGATTAAAATAGAAATTACATCCACTCCTACTCTTGTCAATCCTAATTTTGACAAGGATTTTATCCTCTATACTCTTTGAGGGGAATCTAGATTATCGTTTGTTCTAATACAACTAAATTCAAAAAATAAATTGGAGAATCCCATTTCCTTTTTTAGTGAAGGGATTAAAGAATATGAAGGTAGATACAAATATGTAGAAAGGAAAGTTCATTATTTCATAAGAGCTCTCAAAACGTTTAGACATCTACTGCTAATAAAAAGATCCAACTCTTGGTTCCACATGCAAGTGTAAAACACTTCCTTTTAAATAAGGATATAACTGAGAAAGGAGATGGATGGATCACCAAATTCATGGAATATGACATTGAGTTCAAGATAACCAAGTTTTTAAGAGGCAAAGGATAATTTGAACAAATGGTCTCATCTTTTGAGATGCCTAAATGGGATGGCCTTATTCTACAAGATGAACAACCAGCTAAGAATTAAAATCAGAATGATTAGTTGTATGATATGACTACTTTCATGATAGAAGGAAGATATACAAAAGCTATAAATAAATATAAGAGGAGATAGTTAATATTACAGTCTATTCCTTATGCCTTTGTGGATGGTATACAATTTACAAAATATTCCAATGAAGTCTTACTAAGATGCATCAATTCTGATATGACTAATAGGGTGTTAGAAGAGTTTCATCATGGCCCTTCAGGTGTCCATTTTTCAACAAGAGTAACAACTATGAAGATAATGATGACTGGTTACTATTGGCTAACATTATTCAGAGACTCTCACCAATGGGTAATAAAATTTAAGATTTTTGCCTTATTTTGGGGCAACAGAGATTGAATGCTAATCCTCTTCATCCTATTCAATCAGACTATCCTTTTGCACAATGGGATTTAGATTTTATTGGTCTAATAAACCCACCATCTAGCTCTGGTCATAAATGGATTTTGGTAGTAATGAATTATTTTACAAGGTGGACATAGGTAGTAGCCTTGAAGGATGCTACAAAGAATTCAATGGTTGAATTCCTTGATGGAATTTCAACTAGATTTGGTTGTCCTTCCACTGTAATTTTAGATAATGCTAAGTCCTTTATTGGGGCTTATATCAGCTCTTCAGTAGTAAAAAATGGTGTATATTTGAAAAATTCTTCAAATTATTACCCTCAAGGTAATGGGATAGTTGATTCTATTGGAATAGCTTGGGAAAGTTATGTACTAAGAGGGGAGGGGTGAATCAGTGCCCTTAAAAATTTTAAGCATACAAACTGATCAATTACCGAGTTGAACACATTGCATAAAATGAACATAAACTAAATAACTCAAATCATAAAATCTGCAACACATAACACAAATATTTTAGTCACGCAGAAATCCTTTGTTAGAGGAAAAAATTACAGTGGGGATGACACCCACAATCCTTCACTACTGTAGTATAAAGGTTGCTCGGTTAGAGCTACAATGATAGCTACTTTTGGTATCTTACCCTGTTAGGAGTATTATACTTGGTTAAGAGTACAAAAGACTTATTCAGTCTACCTTGTTAAAGGATTTGACAATATCTAATCTGAGAGATGTACCTAGTTAAAGGATTTACAAAATATAAAGACCTGTTAGGGCCTGCCCACAAGTGGGATTTGTACTTCTCTAAATACAACAAAATTTAGTACAAAAATATCTAATAAGAATGCATTATTTAAATGTTGTCCAAACTCATTATGCTCAATAACTCTATTACCTCACTCTACACTTGGTATCTTAGCCTTATAAGCTCTGCTTGTTTTCCCTTCACTTCTCTTTACAACATCTTCATCAACTCTTCAACTTCAGTAATAGAAACATCAACAACAACTTGCTCATTATTGAAATTGATCTCTTATATAGTTTTCAAGTGGTTAACTATGACTTAGGCGGTTAACTAGATCTAGGGCATCATGAATCAATGGTAGTGATTAAGTGGTTAAACTATGTTTACATCTCCAATGTCTTTCACCTTCTAAAACTTCATTGGTGGATTTGCCTCGTGATCATGTTCAATCATGTGTTTGGAATCCCAATGATTCAACTAACACTTACCTTGAATTCTGTGTGACACTTCCTTCTTGGTGTCTAGATACAATGTATCTAAATTCAATTGAAATGTCACCTTTGGAATACTCGGTAACATACTTGTGCTTACTCGGTAACTCTGTACTTTCTTCTCGGTGTCTAAGGGTGCTTGGTAATTGTTGTTGCATGACTCAATATATGTAGCTTTCTTGGTGCCTCATGGTTGTCTTGGTTGCCTTTACCAACTGTGTCTCCTCCATTATATTGACTTGCCTACTTCAGTTACATTCACTAATATGAATTTGCATAAAACTAATTATAACACAATCACTTTAGGAGTACCAATCTCCCCCTTTCACATTAGTTTGGCATTTTATGAAAAACTTCAAAGTCATCAAAATTTCCAAAACTTCAAAAATACTTATGACTCCCCCTTTGATAATTCTCCTCAAAATTTTACTACTTATATATCCCTTATGTAAACATACATATGTATATCCATATATATCCCCCTTTTTAAATATCTATTTACATATTAGACTATCCTTATATATCCCCCTTTTTTGACAAACATGCCAAAACAATACTTACGTATTCTTATCTTTCAGAGATATTTGATTAAAAAGTGTTTAAACTTAGTCTTTGCATCAACTAGGGCTTCTTCCCATGTATCCTTTAGTGTTTTCATAATAACAATCTATGTAGCAACATCAGTTGCCATACTAGTAATAGTATCTAATGAACTGCAATCAGGAGAAGCAACTAAATATTTTTCTTTCTTCAAATTATTTTGCATTGACTCTAGGTGGGGAATAAGATTTCTTGCAGCCCAAGGAGTTCCATCCTTAGTTTATATTCTTCATTTATTAGATCTTGTTCAATTCCCATTAACTATTTGACCTTTGAGTGATAGGCCTATATAGATCCAGGCTCAGTTGATATGTTCTTTAGCTGCTCGGCCAACTCTTGTTCAAGAGATTCCTCTTTTTCCTTGATATCCTTAATGAATAGTGAAATGGAACAAATTTTTGAAATAACAAAAGATAATCAGAAAACTTTTTCTCTATTTTAGTGCATGATTTAGAAAGAGATACCTTATCTAGTGCAATGTTCTTCAAAATTTCTTCTAATGGTTTTTGTTCCAAGCTCTTCTGATGAATTTTCATCATGCAGTCGATTGTGTCTTTTTTCAGCTCTCGCACTTGTTGAATTAAATTTTCTACTTGATTAAGAATAATTTCCTCCTCATTTATAGTAGCATCTAGTAAAATCTTCTATAGTACTTCTTTGACATCTTCCAATACAGTGGTGTTTCTCTTTTCTTCTAAAATAATTTATTTTGGAGTGGGTTAATTCTAACCGATTCTACATACTCTGTAATATCATCAAGATCCATAGTAGATAGGTCTACTTAGGTAATATGATCGGTTTTCTCATATATACATGTTTCCTCTTCTTTGATTTCTTCTTCTGGATCAACATACTTTTACCAATACACAATTTTAATGCATCAAAATGATGACATTAAGTTTTTCCATTAGTACACTTAGTGAAAAACATTGACAGAGACCATCAGTATAGCTACTTGATGAATAGATTATGTAGCTAACCGACGCATAGAAGCAAGCATACCCTACAGAACAAAGTGTCATGAGAAAATGCTACGTATGGAATTGACCGATGAACACTGACAAGTGTTGCACCGACGAAGTAAATAGGACATCACGGACAGGTCAATAACATAACACAAAGATCATCACCGACCATACAATTTTGAGAAACAAAACTGACAGAGAAAAAAAGGCATACCCAACAAAAAATTAAAGAATAAACACCGACGGACAAGAAAACTGATAGACTGACAGAGCAGCCCGACCATCAGAACTGACAACCAGTTAGAAAACCCGCAAATAGTGGATATGACTTTTACACGTTAGATAAAACATTGTAATTCTATTTATACAGTTTTAATTTGTTTTAAACCATTACTTGAGGGTCAAGCAAGCATAATGTAAATGTTTTAAATCATCCTAATGGATCTAAAACATATCTAACTAAAGATCAAGGTCAAGTTGTAAACCTTGGATCTAGAGTTAAATTGTGAAGCATGAATCAAGAATAGAGCTAAAATATAGTATAAATAGATGTTCAATCAATTGTGAATTATGAATTCATTATTGTTAATAGCCGTGAAGAGCATCTAAGGAGAAGAAGCCAGAATTCATGCAAAGTTCAGAAACAGATTATATATAGATATCAAGAACACACAGAGGCTACCGATGTGCAGAGAAAGGTATTATTTAATCATGTAAAGATGATTACTCATACATAGGAAGCTTTATTGGATCTGTTATCAGAAATTAGAGATTTCATACATCATCAAATCAAAGACTTATGTAGTTGCATTCTAACAAGTGCATCACATCTAAAATCATTTTGTAGAAGGTGGACTTAACCGTTCTTTACAAATCTCTTAACAGAGTGCACACTTAACAGTGTTGCTAAAGCTTCAAACAAAGTAGATCCTAATAGGTCTCCACTGTAATACTCCTAATAGGGTAGGTCATCAGAAGTGACCAATTGTAAGCCTTTACCAGCCCCTTCTTATCTGTAGATAGTGAAGTCTTGTGGGTAACAATCCCCACCGCAGTTTTTACTTCCTAACAGGATTTTTTTGTGATATCATATCTTGTGTCATATGTTATCTATTTTCATGAATGTTTCTTGTATGGTTACATATTAAAGAACTTATATTATGATTGCATATGCATAAAGAAAGATGAATAGTTAGATAAGAGAATATACAAATTGAAGACAAAGGGTTAATGGGCTAACCAAGAAAAGTCTTAGAGGTATTGATTTACCCCTCCCCTCTCAGTACTATAGTCACAATATAATTCCAACACAAAAGTGGTATTTGTATCATCAAATACACTTTCATATTTTATTTCCACTTGCTTGTCTTTACCTTTAGTTGTTGGTGACTCCTCTTTATTTTCCTCTTGATTTTCTTTGGTCCTCTCTTTTGTCTTATGTTCTATCCTTTGTTTTGTATTTTATTTTGTCTGTTTGTCCTAAGTCTTGTCCTTTCCTTGATCCTTTGGAAGTTCACTGACTTTCTCTTTTTGTGGTGTGGTGTTCTCAATAGAAGGTGCCTCAGTGCACTATTCTATGTTAGGCTCGGTGGCCTTAGGCTCTTCAATTTCTCCTTGTACTTTTTCCTTAGGAAGTTTCATGCCTTTCTCCTCAGTATCAGTTGCAACATTAGACATGCCTATGTCAACATCCAAATAATCGTTGACTTTTTATAGAACTTCCTCTAATAGTTTTGCATCGGCAAAATCAACTGTATCCAATTTTTTAGTCTCTATTTCCCTTTCTATCATTACATCTTCATCTTCGACAATTTTGATTGCAGGGTCCTTCTTTGTAATATCTTCAATCAAAATTTCATCTTTATCCAATGTAAGATCAATAGGATTTTCCTTACCTTGCTCTTTGGTAGCTTGATCTATTCTTGTCTTATCTTCCATGTATATAGAGATAATTTTTTACCATTGGTGATCGGTCTCATTTTGTCCTTTCTCTAACTCTTCAAGCATGATACTTAAGGATCTACCTTTAATAAGAAATCGATTAGAGTAGGTCTTCATTGTCTCATCTATCTCAGTTATAGAAATTGTGGGTTGAGCTAGAATTAGGGATCTTTCCCTAATTTTTTTCTCAATATTCAATGCATATTTCCATCTAGCATAAAATTTTCTATACAATTCAGTAGGTAGATGGTTAACAACTTCAGTCAGTGTAAGTTTAAACTTATGCAAAGTGAAAACAACTACCTCTTCTATCTTAGTTTTACATTATTCATTTTGGTCATCATACTTCATGTATCTGATTCTTAAATTCCTCCTTTCTTCTTAAGTAACTCAAGTGCCTCAGTTATTTTCAATAGGCATGTGCTTGCATTCTAATGTTTTCATAGATCTTCAGTATCTCATGTGGATGTGGACAATGAAAGTGTGGACATTGGCAATGAAAATCCACTGATAAAATATGAATGAATTGAAAATGATAATGGTGCACAAGAACCAAATCAATGTTACACATCTCCAAATTACCATAATTAATCTATATTGTTAATTTGAACTGAATTAAAAGAAAAATAGTTGACAAGCCTTATAGTGAACCCTAAACTAGGTAAAGTTTGTTTTAAGAGCAAAAATAAAATTTGAGAGTTTATTTTAAGCTTTGAAATCTAAATATGAGGCTATTTTATATGTTAGGGTTCATTTTAACTAAAATTGGACACTTATATTGCAATTATATTGATTGCAGAAAGAAAACTAGCATCTAAACCCTAATGGTTGTTCCTCCTTCCCAACTGCACAATATTGATGAACAACTATGGTCAAGACCGCACTTGGGAGCCCAAGTGTGGTCTAGTATGCACTTGGGAATGCACTTGGGAGTTCCAACTGCACATAATAGATCTCCAACTATGCAAAACTCTTCTAGGACCCTGCAATTACATAAAAACGTCAAAATCAGTTAGTTAAATATGATTCACATCAGGCTCACTAAATGTAGGAGATAAAAATGAGGAAAACTGTGCACACAAGAGGAACCATCAAACTCTAAACCATGAACAATCAACCTATCGAAACACAAAATAAATTGAGACAAATGAATGTAAATTATGAACAAAAATCCCTCAATTTGACAATTGTGCTCTTTCTTTCTTCTCCAAAAGTTGATCTAGCTATCATATGGACATAATGCACTCTAAAAGTGAAATAAAAAGAATATAATGATGGTGAGAAGATTCCAAATTTGATTGTTAACTTAATTGAGAAAATTGATCTCAATTTATAGGATTAGAGACCAAATTGCGGAATTAGCAATTAGGTGCACAAATTGGAAGATTGTCATAATTGAGAAGTGAAATTGGAAAAGTGTCATATTATGAGACATTTTGAAAAAATTTAAGAGATCCAATTGGGAAAATTAGTGTGGAGAAGGAAACATAAATTTTTCATAAAATATGACAAATTATGACAAAGGAAAATAAGAAAGTGTCATAAAGTATGACAAATGGAGGTTAATTAATAGGAGGGAATTTTGAATTATAAAAACTCATATTTCCCACAAAAATGTAGATTAGAAAATAGGAATTAACCAATTAATTAATTGTGGAGACATAGGAAATAGGGAACAAATAAAGTCAATTTATTTATTCAATTAGGACATAGGGATAAACTATGGGTTATTCATCCCAAGAGGACAAATTAATGGATCAATAACCAAAATGATGAAAATGGTGCAACATTGACTTGATTTTGATGAATTTGATGAGGATTAGGAACAATTTTGATGTTTCCATAATGGTTTAGGAAAGGATGAGGCATTGATGATCTTAGACAATGCACTTGAATTGATTGCTGACAAAATAACATTAATGAACATTGACAATGTTATTGAAAAAGCCATATGATGAAGAGGTATGGATAAACTTTGAAAATTCACTCAAATAATAATGAGGATAAGGCATTGATGAAGTTGAAAATGATCCTGGGGAGACATCGATGAACTTGACAATGCTCCTAGATTGATGATGATAAGGCATTGATGAACTTGACAATGCCTTGGACAAGATTGATGACGATAACATCAATAAAATTTGACAACAATATCAAAGGAGGATTGAAAATAAATGAGGCATTGATGAACTTTTAAAATGCCCTAGAATGATATAAATGGGTTCATAATGATCTTGGACTGATTTAGGAAGATTAGGAATGATTAGGATTGATTAGGATTGGTTTAGGAAGATGAACAATTCAACCAAAATGAGAGAAATGTTAGTAATTGATGACATGGAAGAATGACGCAATATTAGTGACTAATAAAGATAAAACACACAATAAATAAGGCATGTTGAAAATGGGGCATACGCATTGAACCATTTTTAGGGGTCTACAATTCTGTATGTCCCATTATTTTACTACCAAGAACTTTTGTTTGAAGCTCCCAGGATTTTGAAGATGTATACGTGGAGGCTTTGCGGGGGTTTTTAAACTACAAATTTTCAAGTGATAAAGGTTTCACACCTATCAAGAACATGTCCTCCTAGATTTAATTGAAATAACACATGCATATGGATATTCACAAATCTAGAGCTGCCTCAACCGCAACATGGTTATTCTTTCAAGAGTCATCTTGATTAAGAGTTAGTAGTTCAAGAAAAACTAGGGGACATGATGGAGACCATTTCCTCCAGTGAATCATGGTGTGCGAGCTACCTCTCCTTTAGGACTGACATTGAGAGAGACTTATCTATTCCATCAAGTGCATGGTGTCACATCTTTCTAGGGGTCATTTTATCTCTTAGAATTTTGAACCTCTAGGTTTCTCCTTCCTATAAGTATATAACAATGTATTTTAAATAGTGAAATAGGATCCTGAGATCTTTTGAATTCTTGCACTTATTGAAAAGATACTCTTGTCTTAGAACTGTATCTATATACTTGAATCAATCAATAAAAATCAATCATGCATTTTGGCCCTTTGGTGTATCTTAAAATTCAATATTCACTTTCAGTTTTATGTGATGTCGTTTAAACTTTAGCTTTAGCATTTGTATTAGAAGTGAAGTAGGTTACACTACTTTTAACTTCTCTATTTCATAGGTGTTACTGTATGTTTTGATTTATGTTTTTGAGTCAAGATGCTTTGAATGAGTTTGTTTATGCTTTAATTTGTTGGTTTCATAGTTTTTCTTGAGATTTTGAGTCCAGAATAGCCCGTACACTTAGTTTTATTCAGTATCGCCTTTCATTCTAGTATTTTCTAACACTTTCCTCTAAACATAAAATGAAGAGTCGATTTCTAAAATCTTGAATGTTTCTTAGTGAAAATAATTAGGTCCCCCATTCATAGAAGCTTCTCATAGGGTTGTTACACCTAAGAGAAAATTTAGGTGTCAACAATTTCTTTTTCTAGCACTCCCGGTGGGACTTGGAAAAGATACTCTTATCTTAGGTTTGAGAAGGTGCATGATCCATAGGTCGGTCACTAGATCCCAATCTGTAGGAGCACCTCATTTACTCACTTGACCACTAGTCTTTAGAAGTTATAGGAGCTCCTTTGTGTGGTAAATGTGATCTTCAACCTTAAACAAACAAACACTCAATAAACCATTAATTCAAGGGTTCGTACCATCAAATGGAAATAAAATCATTATGCAAACTACCCTCAAGAGTGACTTATTTCTTCCTAGTTGATATGAGTTTGATTCTTGGAGGATTCTCATCAGCTTTCCATTTAGAATCAAAGACTAGACGACTCCAAAATGGAAGATTCAAAATACAGACAAAATGCATGAACTTGCATACTTTTCCCTCAAACCCATGGAAATGAAATACATAAAAACTATTAAGCTAAATGCATATTAAGCATAAATTAATCTAAGCAAGAATGCAGCTACAAACTAAGGAAATGAAACTAAGAAATTGTGTTAGAAGTTAGTGTTAGGAATAGTCCCAAGAAATAACTGAGAAGGGGGGTTGAATCAGTTATCTACAAGATTCAATTATTTTTCCAATTAAGTATAGAATAAATTTAAACATAAACTCAAAGAGATAACACAGAATTGAACAACACAATTTTGGTAACGGGGAAAACCAAATAGGTACAAACCCCAGTGGGAAGTAGCACCCACAAATAACTATACTAGTTTATAATGATCCTTGTTAGAAGATCTTGCAACCCTATTAGGAGTTGATCTTTACAATGCAATAAGTACAGAGACTTGGTCAAAGGTTGGACCCTGTTAGGGGTGAGGACACACTATCCAAAAGCTCACTACTCAAATGATGAAGGCTGCAACCTTCTATAAGGAAGATATACACTATAGCTGATAATGAACTATTTGAGTAGACCTTCTATCTTGATTAGTTCCAATGAATTGTAATCTTCTTCTACTTCTTCACATAGATCTTCAACTTTTTGTTAGAATAGTCCCAAATAATAACTGAGAGGGGGGGTGAATCAGTTATCAGCTACTTTAATTCTTTTCTTTGCATAGATACAATTAACATAAAGTAACTACACATTTAGATAACACAATAGAGAACACAACAATTTTGGTTATGGGGAAACCAAATAGGTAAAAACCCCGATGGGAATTAGCACCCACAAAGAACTGTACTTGAGTATAATTATCCCTGTTAAGAGATCTTGCAACCCTGTTAGGAGTTTTTCTTTACAATGCAATAAGTACACAAACCTGGTTAAAGGTCAAACCCTGTTAGGAGAATTTTACAAGTAACCCTATTAGGGGTGAGGACTCACTGTCCAAAAGCTCACTGCTAAAATGATGAAGGCTACAACCTTCAGTAGAACAGATATACACTATATCTGATATATGAACTATTAGAGTAGACCTGTTGTCTTGATCAGTTCCAGTGTGTTGAATACTTCCACTTCTTCTTCACATAAATATTTTCTTGATGAATGAAATGTCTCTACTGTCCCAAAACAACAGACATTCTATCCTGCACTTGTTCTGTCTTTTTCCTTCTCATTCACACTTGGAATTCATCAAATGAACTACTATAAGTATCTTCTCTAAAGGATGTGATCTTAATTGTCTCTAGGAGTCCCTTCAATACTTCTTTAGTCAGCCACATCATCCACGCAACCTGATTAGAAATACGCAACTTATATTGAATAGATGCAACGCTTCACAAAGTCGGCTCCACCAAATTAACTCCAACTTCACGATTCTGATAGAACATGTTTGGTGCCTTTAGATAATTATCTTTAACTCATAACTAAACATGAATACAAACACACATATCCCAAAGATAGGCGCAACTCAAGAAATAATGTAATTACATCGTCTCTTCTCAAATAGTCTTCAAACTCTATAACTGGCATAACTGATTAACATAAGTCAACTAAAACTTCATATCTGACTTGGCATGAATGCACATAGCATCTAGAACATGTATATACCATGGACATGAACACACATAGCTCTAGAACATTTGTACTGATAATTGCATATAGAACATTGTTGTATATTAAATGTTGTCATCAATGACAAACATACAATCAATTATTTGCACAGAAGAAAATCTCCAACAATCTCCCCCTTTGAAATTGATGGCAACATATGATATCATCAACTCAAAGTGTCTTCCTTATTTTTACAATCTTCTCAATATCCTCATCAAAAGTTCCTCTTCACTGCTGCTGCTCTTTATACTCCCCCAGAGTATATGCTCCCCTTTACTAATACTCCCCCTTTGACATCAATGACAAAGGGTGTTAAACACCATTAAGCACAGGTACTACTCCGGAAGTAGAGTAGTCAACCATTCATCAGTCACCAAGGACTGATGTTCTTGCTGCAAGTTCTAATCCAACTCAGGAAAGGGAATTACTCCCAACTTCTCCCTAAGATACTCAAAAGTATCTTTTGATAATGGCTTTGTAAAAATATCTGCTAATTGTTCTTTAGTGCTCACATAATCCAAATTTACTTCTCTGTCTACAAATTTTTCTCTTAGAAAATGGTATTTGATCTCAATGTGTTTTATCTTTGCATGCATCACAGGGTTCTTTGACATCTTGATAGTACTAGTATTATCACAGTGAATAACAATAGGATAATCAATCTGAATACCAAAGTCTTTAATCATCTATTTGGTCCAAACCATTATTGAACAATTCAATGTTGCTGCAACATACTCAGCTTCTACTATTGACTGAGATATACAATTCTGCTTTTTACTTATCCAAGTGACCAATCTGTCTCCAAGAAATACTACTCCTCCTGATGTACTCTTTCTGTCATCAACACAACCTTCCCAATCTACATCTGTGTACACATGAAGTTGTATATTCTCTGAGTTAGGATACCATAAACCATAGTCAATAGTCCCTTTTAAGTATCTGAATATTATTTTTATTGCCATTAGGTGATTTTTCTTGGGTTCAGCTGTGAATCTTCCAACTATGCCAACTGCATTAGAAATATCAGGTCTAGATTGAGTAAGATATATGAGTTTTCCGATCATAGATTTGTATAGGGTTTTGTCAACTCTTGTGGAATCATCATTTTTAGAAAGCTTGCTTCTTGTTATCATGGGGGTGCTTACGGGTTTGCAATCTTTCATCTTCAAAGTTTTCAATATCTCCTTTACATACTTAGATTGATTTATGAATATGCCTTTGTCTATTTTTTTACGTTCAATCCAAGAAAGTATTTGATAGGTCCAATCATGCTCATTTCAAATTCACTTTTTATTTCTTTGGCAAATTCTGCACTAAGTTTGTCATTACCTCCAAAGATAATGTCATCAACAAAAATAGCAACAAGTAGTAGTCCTTCATCTATCTCTCTTATGAATAAATTATAGTCTGCTGCTCCTTCTCTGAATCCTATCTTTGTTAAGTAACCATCAATTCTCTCATACCATGCTCTTGGGGCCTGTTTAAGTCCATAAAGTGCTTTCTTTAATCTACATACCATGTATGGTTTATCTAAAAGTTTGAATCCTTCAGGCTGCTCTATGTAGACTTCTTCCTTCAAGTCACCATTCAGAAAAGTTGACTTGACATCCATTTGGTATACCTTAAAGTTCTTGAATTTTGCATAGGCCAAAAATAACTTGATAGCTTCAAGTCTTCTCATAGGGTAAAATGTATCAGTGTAGTCTATTCCTTGTCTCTACGCATATCCTTTACACACTAATCTTGCTTTGTTCCTTACCACTATGCCTTCTTCATTCATTTTTTTCCTGAATATCCACTTTGTTCCAATCACGCTCTTGTCATGAGGTCTAGGGACCAATTCCCATGTTTCATTCTTGATTATTTGATCTAATTCTTCTTGCATGGCACTTTTCCAATCTGAATCTTTGCATGCATCTTCAACACTTAAGGGTTCAATCTGTGAAAGTAAGTATACCTCTTCATCAGTGGTTGAACCTTTTGCTCTAGATATTTTCATAAATTTTGCACTCTAATCTCCAATGATATCTTCCTTAGAGTGGTATTTGGATGTGTATCTTGAGTTCTTAGGAGTGATACTTTCATCTATAATTTGTGATTCTTCTTCACTTGGTTTAGGAATGGTACATGAAACATCAATACAGTCAAACATTTCTTCAATAACTGTGTCCTTATTGATGGTTTTGGGCTCATCTTCAATCATGAAAGCATAGTCATAATATCTTTCTTGAATCATAAACTTCTCATCAATCTTCACATGAGTACTTTCAATGATCTTCTTTAATCTTAGATTAAAACATCTATAGGATTTTCTTTTAGTAGAGTAACCAATAAAAATACCTTCGTCACTTCTAGCATCAAACTTGCCAATGCTATCATCTCTCTTGATGTAGAACTTGCTTCCAAAGATTATGAAGTATTTTACAGTAGGTACATTACCAAACCAAATTTCATAGGGTGTCTTATCTGCGCCTGGCTTTAATTGTATTCTATTGATAGTATAGACTGTTGTATTGACCGCATCTCTCCAATAGTATGAGCAACATTTCCTTCAATCATGATAGTGCGCGCTATGTCAAGTATTATTATGTTCCTTCTTTCAGCTATCCCATTTTGGTGAGCAGTTCTAGGTGCACTTAACTGTCTCTTGATTCCATGTTCTTCACGGTAATCATAAAACTGGTTAGAGGTGAATTCTCCTCCTCTATCAGATCTCAGACATTTTATCTTTAATCCAGATTCATTCTCAACTTTAGCTTTGAACACTTTGAACTTCTCAAAAGCTTCAGATTTGTCTTTTAAGAATGCAACCCACATCATCCTTGAGAAATCATCAACAAACAAAATGAAATACCTTTCTCCGTAGTAAGATCTTGTTTGAGTAGGTACATATAGGTCTGTATGTATCAGATCTAATTTGTTTTATGTAGAGTTTTGTTTTCTCCTAAATGAGGTCCTCATATGCTTCCCCATCACACATTCCCTACACATGGTGTCAACTGGTCTTGCAATACTTGGAAGGTCTCTTACTGCCTTTACATTACTTATCTTGACTATGTTGTCAAAATTGATATGACAAAGTCTCTTG
>MU223804.1:6193350-6204255 GCA_018584345.1 Thuja plicata | reverse complement strand
CTGGCAATCAGGTGCCTTGGCGACAATCAGAAAAAAGCAAAAAAAAAAAAAAAAGTAAAGAGAAAAAAAAATCGCTCTCTCAGTGAAAACCTAGAAATTAGGCGCTATTGAGTAGGTACCTTGGTGAAAACCTGGCAAACAGGCGCCAAGTGTTCAACCAACTTCACCATCAATGAGCTCCAAAAGCTTGAGCGCACTTCAAAATGCAAGACTGACTATCCCAAGCAATATCTCAAAGAGGAAACCCCTCTGAGCACCAAGCACTTACCCATGGTTAATACTGGTCCACCAGACTAGGGGGTGATTCTAAAAGTTCTAAAAAATCCTAAAAATCGGAAAACTCATCAAAAATCCTAAAAAGATCAAAAATCAAGAGAAAATCAATCTTCATCAAAAACATTCAAAAAATTGCAAAATCCCAAAGCAATAAAACCAACTCGGTTATCAAAGCAACAAGGGGCAAGCATGCCCAGTCAATCAATTGTCACAATCAATAGCTTTGCAAATCAGCATTGGGCCCATCTGACATAGCTTGATCAGCTGCCAAATTGATCAAATCAAAATCTATCAATAAAATTGTCACAATCATGAGCTCTGCAAACAAGCCTTGGGCACATCTGACACAGCTTGATCAGCTACCAATATGATCAGAACAATCAAATCTATCAATCATTACTGTCACAATCATGAGCTTTGTGAACAAGCATTTGGCCCATCTGACACAGCTTAATTAGCTGCCAACATGATCAATCAAAACAAGCCAAACCAGCCCATCCAAAGAGTTGAGCCAATCAAGAGAACCCACTGCATCAAGGAACCACGCAAAAATGTTGACTAGGTCAGTCAAGTCAGTCAGATGTCAGTCTATATTTTGGGGTTACGTTCTTATGCTACTCCAGGATCCACCATGTGACAAGAGTAGCTATGATAGATCATGACTTATTTTCTTTGATTGTTGTCTATTGAATGTTCACTTTAATCTTAGGGCCATGATGATTTAGGATAAATGCGATAAGCGTTGTCACTTATCTAGCAGCCTCGCAGTTCCATGATCTGAGTTTAAACCTAGGAAAGAATTGGACATTCCTTCTCTTTTATTGTGTTTTGTTTGCTTTATAGAATCAAGAGCTCGCAACACTATTCAGATGGACTCTGAGTTTGCTTTGGAGTTCTATCTTGGTTTCTATGGTCTTTCCCTTTATGTTGCAAATAAGAGCTCACGATGCTATCCAGATGGACTCTAGGGGCGTAGGAGTTCTATCTTTTTTTCTTGGCTTTCCCTTTTCAAAAATCAAGAGCTCACAATGCTATCTAGATAGACTCTAGGGGCATAGGAGTTCCATCTTGATTTCTTTGTTTTAGATTAATTTCAGAGGACAAGCGGTATCTAGATGGTCAATATCTGGGTGCTCTTGGCTCTCTTTCTTTTCAAAAAGGGAACATAGTCAAATCCAGATGGTCAATATTTGGGTACACTATGGGTCTCCTTCTATTCAATCTCTCTACTCCTTCCACTATCAAGAGGTCATGGCGGTATCTAGGTGGTATGTGATCTAGATCATTCGACGCTCTTCAAAAAAATCAGAAAATACAAAAAAGATGCAATGATGACAATTATTGGAACAAGGGCAGCGACTTGGGACATTCTTCCTATCTATCAGATCATATCAATCCAAAAATTCAAAAAAAGAGAAACTTTTCTATCATTACATTCTATCATATCAATCTTAGAGTCCATCTATCCAAAACTAACTTCTTTCTAACTAACACATGCATTACTCAGATAATTTTGTGCATAATAGATTGCATTCATTTCATAAAGTGCATTAGAAAATGAAAAAGAAAAATACATGGTAAATTGCATATATGATAAATCATAAACATCACATGCATCCATAAAGCATCTCATATAAACTTGCATTCCATCTACACCATCCTGCATGATGTGTCAGTATCATAAGAAAAGTAAAAATCATCCATACATGATTTTGCATAATAGAATATTTTTCATATACATCTCATCATCTAAAAAACACTAGATCATGTAAAATCATACATATAGCAAGTAAACCATGACACATCATATCAAAACAAAATGTATCTCATATAGATCAAAATCTCTGAGTACAAATGTAAAGTCGCAAGTCTGGACACAAAAGGTAATCAACATGTGAATCATATATATATATCAGTGTATCAAAATACAAAAATGGTACAACTCAGTGTATATAATAAATCACTACAAAAATGGTACAAAGAACAGAATCAGCAAGAGCTACCTCCACCCTCACCAGGAGGGGCACAAGGGGGAGGCATATCAAAATTGGTCCTATGAGAGGACCCCGGAGCTCTGACACCACTGCTCTGTGAACGCTGCACCCTGTTGGATCTCTGGGATGCTATTTAACTAGGAACTATCTCTGTAGGAAGAACCATTCCCACATAGCGGCGTCTCCAATACTCTATCTCTCTCTGAGCCTCTCACCCAGATCTGTAGTATCTATCCAAGATATCCCTCTGTGCAACATCCTGTACACTATCAATAAATGAACGGACCTCGGTCTGAGCCTGTCGCTCTCTAGCCTCCGCAGCTGTCACACGGGCCTCCAAAATGGTAGCACAAGCATCGGCTAAGGCAAGACGTCTCTGCAAATCCTGAACCTGCTCAAAGAGTCACTCCACCTCTGAGGGATCATCATCCATTCCTCCCATCACCACATCCATGTCACCCTCCTCATCCCGGCCTCCCAACTCCTCACCCCCTCTTCGTCCCACTGGCTACTCCTCACTCTCTGAGCTCTCCCCAGTGCTACTCCTACTGTGGCCACTCCCATCCGAGGACCCTGTCTCTGCACTCTACTCGTCTAGAGCCTCAACATCTACATCAGCCAGCTCGACATCCACCTCCTCAATCTCCACCCTATCCTCCACCTGGGGAGCCAAAACTACGGCTGTTCGCCTACGAACCCTGCACACCAACTGAGGTGCCTCCTCCTCCATAGCCTCCTCGTCCTCCAGAATGGTACCTAAACCAACCCTGGGAGCACCAGAACGCCCCCCACTACCACCATCGCCATCCCTAACACCACCACCAGCACCCCTGAGACCAGGATCATCTCCCCCGTCATCACCTCTCCCCCGCCCTCCATCCCTACCACCATCTCTCCCACCTCCATCATGTCCACCATCTCTCCCTCCATCCCTCCCTCCCTGTCCACCTCCTCTCCCTCCATCGTGGCCTCCCCTACCACGCTATACCCGTTGAGCCCTCCGTATGATAGTCATGGGAACATGACGTGAAACATCTATCAAAGCTATAGGACGATGTTGCAACCAGTGAGCATCATACTGTGGAGTGGTACCTACAAAAGATAAGTCAAAATATCAATACCAGAGCGGATATATACAAGTATCCAACCAAAGTATGAACACAAAATCATAGGGCAGAGAAGAAGTACATAAGCATAATAAAGAAAACAAACCTGGATCAACAGTGGCCGAATGCTAGGTCCATGCAACAGGGAGCAAACCTAAGAACTCAGTGCGTGCAGCATCTAGTGACACTACAGCACCCCATACACGAGCATCCCGGGACCTCTGAGCAAAGTAAGCATATGAATCAAACACATCCTACTACTCTCCAAACTGTCGTAACACCCTGTCAATATTATGAAAATTGATCATGTGCACATGATCACTCACATGGCCAATCAGGTACCGACACTGTCGACAAAATGGGAGATGGATGTCCTCCCCATCCCAAACAAGACAATCTCTATAAGGTCTCTAGATAAAATACAAAATCATATCTAACTGTTGTCGCCAGTAAGAAAGATGACCCATATGGGTCTGAACAATAGCACCATTATACATATATACATATGGCCTATCGGCTGGGAAAGCACGGGCATCAACAGGACGGCAGACAACAATGTGCTCCCACGCCCAAATCTGTAACAAAGTGGCGCCACAACCGAGTGACTTACCATCAAGGTAAGCCATGTACATCATATGGAAATGCATGTGTGCCAATATGCATGGGCCCCACACAAAAAATAGTATGGTCTCAGACCATACTCTGAAGAACACTGCCAAATCCAACAGAAAACCCACGCTAATGCCGATCAGGGCAAAGGATGCCACAAATCAAACTACCCAATAAAGTGGATAGTCTATCTAAGCCCAATCCAAATCTAGACCATGGAATGTCATAACCACCGGCCAGCTCGAGCTGATCCCTGGGCAGTCTAGTGAGCTTGGACAAAGCAGGTACACCAGTACGAGTGGAGTACTCCACCAACTCACCCTGGATAGGGAGTTGGAGGATGTGATACACATCCTCCAAGGTCATAGTGCACTCCTCGGTAGGAAGCTAGAAGGTGCAGGTCTCATAATGCCATCACTCTAGAAGAGCAGAGATCAGACCCCTGTTGGTCATGATCTCAGGCATGTAACAGATCCAATACAAACCCAGGTCCCAAAGTACTGACCTCTCATCCTCCGAAAGCTGGAATCTGTAAATGAGTCCCACTAGCCTGGACTCTCGACACTGCAAAATGCACCCAAAAAACTGCAAAGAGTACAAAAAATAGAAAATTATTAGTTTCAGATGTTGAGGAACATAACAGAAGTAGAACCAAGCAGATAACTGACAATGAAATCAGGCAGATAGTGTCAAAAAGTCAATTGCGGCATTAAACATAGACAAGTGCGGTACTTTTATGCGACTGCGACACACAAACAACAAGTGCGACACACAAAATGCAAATGCAACAATTAAAAGAGGCAACTGTGGCACTTTTATCAAGTGCGGCTTAGAACTGGCAATTGCGGCATCCAAACTGCAATTGCGGCAAAACCGCAGGCGATTGCGGCAAAGGTAAAAAAATTTCAAAAAAGTACAAATTTTAAAAGCAATAAATAACGTAATAAATGACATGCAAAGTGTGGAAACTCACCGGACGTCCAGAGCCAAGAGGTCGATGGTATGAACAGACTCGATCGAAAATGTGAACAAAGCCTGGAAGACCCACCATCGCTCGAAACAGGAACAAAAGAAAGCAGAAAGCAATAAACAAACTCACCAAGAAGATAAGAGCTCCAAATCACAAAAATGACAAATGAAGGGCTCTCCTAGCTACTTATAGGGATTCCAAAAAACCCTAATTTCACCCAGGAACTTGAAATTTCTTCCCGGTCCCCGGAAACTTCAAAGGTCAATTATAGGGACAATTTCAAGTATTTTTCAAATCCGTCAGCAACCCAGTTCCACAATTTGCAGTTTCAACAAATCTACACTTGTCTGGCAACTTTTCACTCAAATTTGTTGAGGGGGCATAAATACACCTACTAAATGTCGGGGCAAGCTGGGGCAAAATCAAAGAATCTTTGACATACTATGACAAGTCACATCACATCAAAGAGGGGCAAATGTAGACACCCTAAAATGGACAGGCTTGCAACTTTACATTAAAAACACCAATTTTCATCTATTAATTAATGGTTATTTAATCATTAATTAATCAGCTATTTTCTTCTAAATTCATTCCTCAAATCATCTAATCCAATTCCCAAAATTAATTAAATAATTAATTTTATTTAATTAATTAAGCTTTAATTGATTAATTATCATTATTTAATGAATTAAACTCAATTTCCTATAGTTTAAATCCAAATATTTAAACTTACTAATTAAATTCTTCCAATTAAATTAATTTTAATTAAATTAATTTAATTTCATCAAATTAAGCAATTCTTAATTAAAAAGAATTCAATTATCTCACATGTTGAAAACAATTATTAAATAAATGAATTAAATACTCATTTATCTTCAAAGAGATAACTCCAATTAGATCACATGGGTTACTCCACCCATCTCTCCAGTCCACATGGGTAACTTCACCCACCTCTTCAGTTTAAAAAGGTAACTCATAAATAGCTCTTCAGTTAACCAAACCCTATCTTCTCTTTACCAAATGAAGAGGTGGAGTTTACTGAGGACCTCTCCTGTTCCTTTTGATCTCAACCGTTCATCTCCCCATCTCTAGGATTGATCTTAACCGTTCGTTTCATCACCAATTCCTATATAATAAACCCTTCATAACCATTTGAAGGTTCCAGGATTTCAAGCTCTCGTGTGCCATTACTCTGTCAGTTTGGTTCTAGCATTCAAGTCATCTTGCGATCACACACACACATTTCAATTATCAAATTCTCGATGCTTCTCAAGTCTTAGACGCTGCCCTGCCAATACTGAGCATCAAGAACAGCATTTCACAAGGAGTAGAGAGAAACAATAGAAGCTTCAAGCATCATGGGGTTTGCATTTATTTGTCTTCCTTTCTCTTTCTTGTACATTTTATTGCTCATGTTTCTATTATTCATTTAGTAGTCATTATATACTTGATTTGCATTCATTTGTGAACCTTTGCTACTAACCCTTGCCTTTGGAAAGCAGAGGGGACCAGAGAGAGAGGCGTACATAAACCATAGTCTATAGTCCCCTTTAAATATTTGAATATTCTTTTTATTGCCATTAGGTGATTTTGTTTAGGTTCAACTACTAATCTTCCAACAATGTCAACTGCATTAGAAATATCTGGTCTAGATTGAGTAAGATATATAATTTTTCCAATCATAGACTTGTATAATGTCTTGTCAACTATTGTGGAATCATCTTCTTTAGAAATCTTGCTTCCTTTTATCATGGGGGTGCTTATTGGTTTTCAATCTTCCATTTTGAAAGTCTTCAATATCTCCTTCACATACTTAGACTGATTTATGAATATGCCTTTGTCTATTTTTTTTACATTCAATCCCAAAAAATATTTTATAGGTCCAATCATGCTCATTTCAAACTCACTTTTCATCTCTTTGGCAAATTCTGCACTAAGCTTGTCATTACCTCCAAAGATAATGTCATCAACAAAGATAGCAACAAGTAGTAGTCCATCGGGTGTCTCTCTCATGAATAGGTTGCAATCTGTTGTTCCCTTTTTGAGTCCAATCTTGGTTAAGTAACCATCAAGTCTCTCATACCAAGCTCTTGGGGCATGTTTAAGTCCATAAAGGGATTTATTTAGTCTGCATGCCATGTCTATTTTATCTGATAAACAAAATCCTTCAGGCTATTCTATGTAAACTTCTTCCTTCAAGTCACCGTTCAGAAAAGTTGACTTAACATCCATTTGATATACTTTAAAGTTCTTCAATGTTGCATAGGCCAAAAACAACTTGATAGATTCAAGTCTGCTCACAGGGGCAAATGTATCAATGTATTCTATTCCTTCTCTCTATGCATATCCTTTACATACCATTCTTGCTTTGTTTCTTACCACTGTACCTTCTTCATTCATCTTATTTCTAAATATCCACTTTGTTCCAATCACATTTTTGTCACAAGGTCTAGGAACCAATTCCCATGTATCACTCTTGATTATCTAATCTAATTCTTCTTTCATAGCTTTCTGCCAATCTAAATCATTAGATGCATCTTCAACACTTAATGGTTCAATTTGGGAGAGTAAACATACATCTTCATCAACTGTTAAACCTTTTTCTTTAGATCTTGTCAAAACTCTACTACTCTGATCTCAATTGATATCTTCCTTTGAATGGTATCTAGTTGTGATATTTGGAACTTTAGGTGTGACATCTTCATCTATAATCTGTGATTCATGTTTGCTTGTTTCAGGGTCATTGCATGATGCATCAATACAATCAAAAATTTCTTCAATAACTATTTCTTTACGGATAGGCCTGGGTTCATCTCCAATCATAGGTGCACAATCATAGTATCTCTCTTGAATCATGAACTTCTCATCAATCTTCACATATGTACTTTCAATTATCTTCTTTAATCTCAAGTTAAAACATCTATATGCTTTGCTTTTAGTAGAGTAACCAAGGAAAATACCTTCATCACTTCTGGCATCAAACTTACCAACACCATCATCTCTCTTGATGTAGCACTTGTTTCCAAAGATTCTGAAGTATTTTACATTACCAAACCAAAGTTCATAAGGTGTTTTATCAGTGCCTAGCCTTAATTGAATTTTGTTGATAGTATAGATTGTTGTATTGACTTCATGTCTCCAATAGGTGTGTGCAACTTTTCCTTCTATCATGATAGTGTGTGTTGTTTCAAGTATGATCCTATTTCTTCTTTTTGCAATCTCATTCTGTTGAGGGGTTCTAGGAGCACTCAACTACCTTTTGATCCAATGTTCATCAGAAAACTCGTAAAACTAGTCAGAGGTGAATTCTCCTCCTCTATCTGATCTCAGACACTTTAGTTTTAATCTAGACTCATTTTCAACTTTAGCTTTGAATATTTTGAACTTCTCAAAAGATTCAGAATTATCCTTTAAGAATGCAACCCACATCATCCTTGAAAAATCATCAACAAACAAAATAAAATACCTTTCTCTATAGTATGATCTTGTTTGAGTAAGACCACATAAGTCTATATGCACTAGATCCAATTTGTTTTCTGCTAAGTTTTGCTTGCTTCTGAATGAGCTCCTTACATGCTTTCCCATCACACATTCCCTGCACATTATATCAACTGGTCTTGCAATACTAGGAAGGTCTCTTACTACCTTTACAATTTCTTATCTTTACTATGTTGTCAAAATTGATGTGACAAAGTCTTTTGTGCCATAGCCAACTGTCATCTACTTTTGCAACAAAACAACTTACTTCTGAATTGAGCTGAAAGACATTACTTATAGTCTTAGAGCCTGATGCAATCATATCTCCTTGTTTGTTATTAATGATGCACTTGTTGTCTGTGAATTCCAACTGATATCCTTTGTCAAGCAATTGTCCAAGACTTAGTAGGTTATGATGTAAACCATCAACATAAAGAACATCATTTGTCTTGTTCTTTCCATCTAAGGTAATAGAGCCTCTGCCTATGATAGGTTTTGGAGTGTTATCTCCAAATCTAACCATACCACCTTTGTACTTGTCTAGATGTACAAATATGTCTTTGTCTCCTATCATGTGATGTGAGCATCTTATGTCAATGATCCAGTTAGTTCTGATGTCTTCTTTGGAAACTAATGCTAACTCTTATGCTTTTTTTTCATCTTCATTTTCCATCTCTTCAAGCATTTTCTCAATGTCTTTAATGGAAATGAATCCAATTTCATCTTCTCCTGAGTCATCATCAGTTACACCATCTTAACCATGATATCAATCCTTAGTATATTTGGGCTTGTAATCTGATCTGAACTTCTTGACACTAGTAGGACACTTGGATGCAAAATGGCCAACTTTGTTGCATGAAAAACATTTGAATGTAGTTGTCCTTCACATTTTCCTTTACCTTTCCTTTTTTTCTTGGAAATCATAGTGTAGACACCTAAATTTAACCAGGTGTATCTTAAACATCAAATTTATAAATCTCAGGCGATTGCCCCTAATCTCAACAAAATGCATTAAAATGTATCAAAATCAAATCAAATAGATATTTATCAAGCAAAGTGGACAAAAATCAAATTAAATCAAAGGATTAAATAATCATGAAATCAAATAATTAAATTCAATCCTAAAAGGGATTAATCAAATTATGCAATTGATTTTAATCAATTAATTGTATAGTTTAAATCAAAAATCAAATCCAACCCATTCACCCTTACATGGCTAAATTAATTAGATGATTGAATTAAATAATTCCTAATTTCTTTCAACTCAAATTGATCAACCAATGAGATGTGAGGATCTTGTCTTCTTCTCCCACCCTTTGAGGATAACCATTTAATTTTCCCTCCGTTTGAAATCACCTCAAAGCTTTTTACTCAACCAAGGCTTGACCATGATCAATTCACTCTACCCCCTACCGTTGGGAAATTGCTATAAATACAAGCCATTTTCTTTGTATTTGGAATCCAATAAATTTAAGAGCAAAGCATCCTTAATATAGGCATTTGGAGAGAATTTGATAGTATTTGATAGTATTTCAGAATTTTCATAACATTTAGAGCATTATTTTGAGAATAATTTGTTGATTTCATAGCATGAACCATGAGCATTTGATTGGAAAGCACACATATCTTTGAGCATTTGAGCTAGATTAGAGCATTTTTATCAATTTTTCTCATTCTAGGATTATCCTTGAGGAGATTAAGGCTTAGAGCTCTCTTAACAAAGCTTAGATAGAGAACCATGAGATGTCATGGATTTAACTTCAATTCTTAGATTAAATTGTATTTTCTTTCTATATAGTTGTTGTTATTGATCCTAATTTCATCAAGGTGTAGTCTCACACACACAAATATTTGTGTGTGTGAGATTACACCTTATGCATTAACGTATAATGTCTTAACTTTTGAGAGGAAAATACCACTGCTAGGCAAGCCCTTTCCATGAATCTATAGTTTAATTCATATGTGATCAATGTTCTGCTCAAGTAATAGATAGCTCTTTATTTTCCTTCATCATCTTCTTGTGCCAATAAGACTCCTTAATATTTTTCCATTGCTGAAATATAGAGTAATAAAGGTTTTCCTTGAATTGGTGACATCAAGATAGGTGGATTCATCAAGTATGTTTTCAACAATGTAAAGGCTTTATCACACTCCTCATCCCATGTGAAGATGGTGTCTTTATGTAGCAATCTTGTGAAAGAATGGAATTTTTCTTCCAATTGAGAAATGAACCTCCTTATGGATTGAATCCTTCCTTGAAGTGACCTCATTTGACTAATATTCTTTGGAATGTCCATGTCCATGATTGCTTGTACTTTTTTAGGATCTACTTCAATGCCTTTTGCAGAAACAATGTACCCTAGGAGTTTTCCAGATTGTACCCCAAAAGCACATTTATTTGGGTTGAGTCTCACTTTGAATTGTTCTAGCCTTGTAAAAATCTTTTCAAGTATGGATAAATGATCTTTTCTTT
>MU223804.1:6145106-6193300 GCA_018584345.1 Thuja plicata | reverse complement strand
TTCTAGCCTTGTAAAAATCTTTTCAAGTATGGATAAATGATCTTTTCTTTTATGTGAGTTAGCTAGAATGTCATCCACATAATCTTCCATAAAGGTGTGCATCATGTCATGGAAAATGGTAGTCATTTCTCTTTGATAAGTGGCTCCGGCATTTTTGAGACCGAATGGCATTACATTCCAACAAAAAGTACCCCATGGGCATGTAAAGGTTGTCTTCTCTTGATCCTCAGGTGCAATGTGAATTTGATTATACCCACTAAATCCATCCATAAGTGAAAACATAGAATGACTCGTAGTGAGATCCACAATAGCATCAATGCTAGGCAATGGAAAGTCATCTTTTGGACAAGTAAGGTTTAAATCTCTAAAATCCATTCAAACTCTTATGGTTTTATCATTTTTGGTAACTGGTACAATGTTGGAGATCCATTCGGCATATGTAATTACTCTTATAAATCCCGCCTTGAGTAATTTTTCCAACTCTGCTTTGACTAAAAGGGCTACATGTGGATGCATTTTTCTCAACTTCTGCTTGACGGGCTTAACCTCAGGTTTTACATTTAAATGATGCATTATGAAACTTGGATCTAATCTGGGCATATCAGCATATGACCATGCAAATTTGATTTTTTTTTCTTGAAATAATTCAATGAATTCTTTTCTCTCCAAGGGACTCAAAGATGCTGCCAAGTGAATAAATTTAGGATCCTTTTTTGTTCCAATGTTAACCTTTTCTGTGGGTTCAATAAGTATAGGTGATCTTTCATCTTCATGAGCTGGTAATGTGTCCAACCTCTCTCCCTTAGGTGCCATAGTTGGGTTTTCACCTTTGGAAACATCCTTTATTTTTACTTTTTTTGGGCCTAGCACTGCCACATGGTGGTTTTCACCACTAGACCTTCTCATTTTTTTGTATATTTTCTTTTAATTTTTTGGATTAAGAGGTTGAACACCTGCCCCTATCATCATGTTTGGAGTGAATTCATTGATGGAAGAATTTGGTTCAACCGCATTGAGGTATAAGGCCATTGCATTGTCATTTGGGAAGTAGAGTAAGTCATTTGGCTCGGAAAGATCCCAATCAATAAGTTTGGGGTGCATTAAGGACAAAGATTCATTGGATGGACTTTCATTTGAAGGATTTAAGGACATGACTTCATTTGACAGTTCATACATTGTATCGTCAAGGTCTATGACATGTGCCTCTTCAAGATGGTCCATGGAAGAAGCATCAAAATCCTCTTCATCAGAGTCCTCTAAGATTTCCATGGGAAAGAAAGCATGTGGATTAAACACTAGGTTAAAATCTCCCACCCAAGAAGGTACCCAAGGTTCACCTACCCATTAAGTGTAAAGAGGTGCTTGTTCTACATTGACTTGTTGAGGTTCACTTGATGTTTGAGTTGAATTCAAACTTTGAGTCACATGTTCTTGATTCTCAACTTTAGGAGGAGTTGCATAAGTATGAATGGCATCAACCTCTATGTCATGAAAAGATTCTTTAGAAAAGAAATCCCACTCATAATCCCTAGAATAATCTTCACTTTCAGAACCTACCATATGAATATGTGCACAAAAATCATGCATGGGACTTGAACTTTCTCCTTTATGTTGAAAACCTATGCCAGCTTTCTCTTCTTTTGCTCTCTAAACTGGTTCAATAGGTTCTAACAACCCTCTATGTCAAACTCATAAGGGTCCTCTTCCCTTATACCCCATTTTCTTCATGATATCAAATGCTTTTCCATATTGATCAGTTTGGATGTTAATATTTTGCACCCTTTCATTGATATTAGTTGAATTATCCTCCTCTTTGTAAAGCCATTGAAAAACTTCATTATCCTTTTTTTCCATTTCTTGCTTATCACATTCTCTTACAAAATGGGAATTGTAATTATGAGGTCGATGATCTTTGGATGGCTTCCCATGTGTCCTTGGAGATGTAGGTAAATCAAATAGGGAAATGGAATATTCCCCTACCCCTTTTGAGTGAATTTTGCATTGATTCTCAAATTGGTTCATCAGGTCACTCATCTTTTCATAATGATCTTTCTTAGTTTTCTCTCTTTCCTCGTTAGTGGGTTTCAAAGTTTCCATTCTCAATGTTGAAGTTTGGAGTGAATTATCATTTGAAGTTGAACCCTCATAACTCATCTTTTCTTTTCCCTTAGTTGATGTAGTTGAGTTAGTTTGAATAGGGTTAGAAGTTGATGTAACATTTGATGTTGGTTTTGGACTTTCCTCCTTGGGTTCTTCCATGGTAATATCAGGGATGACTCCTTCCCTATTATGAGGAATATACAATTCATGACTTGGCTTTAAAGCATTCCAATATTGGAAATGGTTTTAATCTCCTCCAATCGTGATCTCTTCCCCCATGTATGGAAAATTTATGCATTGGTGATATGTAGAAGGTACCGCTTGCATTTCATGTATCCATGGCCTTCCTAGTAAGATATTGTAGGTTAATTTCATATCAAGGACCTGACATATGGTATCCTTTTTGATAGGTCCCACTTGAATTGGTAGAATGATCATACCCTTTGAATAGCTTTCCTCCTCATCATAAGCCTTAATGGTGATTTTCTTTTTAGGGTCAATGGAAGACTCGGTTAACCCTAATGACTTGACAAGGTTTAAGGTGAAAATATTAAGACTATCTCCCCCATCTATGAGAACTCTCTTGACCCTATTCCTTTGGATCAATACCTATATATGCAAGAGTAATTTTTGAGGATGTATGATAGACATATCATCTTTCTCTGAAAATGAAAGACAATGAGGGGCTATGAGATGTCCTACCATGTTCTAAAATTTATCTTCCTCTAAGTTTATAGGAACGATGGTCTCAACCAAGGCTTTTTCCAAGATCTCCTTGTGATTAGGAGATAATTTCAAAAAATCCAAAATTGATATTTGTGCTAGAGTCTTTCGTAATTGATCCACCAAACTATAAGGCTTAGTTGTGGGTGGTGTTTGTTTAGCCAAAATAGTTGGTGTTTTAGGGCCAATAATAATAGGATTACCCCCCTGTAGGGTAACCTTTGAGGCTTGCCCCCTTGTGATGACATTAGAGTTTTCCACTTTAGGTTGATCTTTGATCACAAAAACATTGATAGTACTCTCATGGCCGGATATATCATTGATAGTATTATCATAGGTGTGTGCAAAGTTAACATTATTATTGCCTCTTACATTATTCACATTGTTTCCTCCATTGTTCGAATTGGAAGATTCTCCTTTTTCATGCTTATAGAAAGGAGTCTTAAAAGCCGTGTGATCTTCATTAGTTTGAGGGCCTTCTACTTTTATCACACCATTTTCAATGAGATCTTGTACCACATGTTTGAGATGCATGCAATCATTGGTCTTATGTCCCCTATTTTGATGATACTTGCAATGGTTATTCTCACTCCACCAATTTGGCTTGATTTGAGGTGCATATGGTTGAGCCCTTGGTAGGTCAATAAGTTTATTTTCAATAAGTGTCCTTAATGAATTTTCCAATGGTTCACCCAAATTAGTGAATGTCCTTTTGGGTGTAGGTGCAAAGAAAGGTTTAGGTTTGTAAGCCCCCTGATTAATCCCAAAGTTTTTATTAGTGTTGTTGTTGTTAAAGGGCACTTTGGGTGCTTGATTCACATTATTGGCTTGAACTGAATTTTGAGTGAGATTGAAAGGAGTGGCCTTTAAAGTGTTAGCCTCTACCACTCCATTGTTAACCACTCCTTTATTGTTGTTATTCCTCATCCAAAATTGGTTATTGTTAGGGGGGTCGTGATTTTGATTAGTGTTGGAGGTATTGTTGTTGTTATTCTTGTTATCCTTGTAAAGTTTAATTTCTCCACTTTTTACTATTACCTCTTCCGTTGTCACCCCATTCTCAATTAGGTCTTGAAATGACCTAGGAAATTGTAGCCTTAATCGATAGTTCATTTCATGATTCAAGCTGTTTAAAAAAATATCCATCTTCTCCTTTTCGGGTACACTTCGAGGCTATCTAGAAAATACCGCTCTCCATCATTGTAGGAAAAGTAGGAATCCCTCTCCTCTTTTTTTAGTGTTACATAAATTAAGCATTGTAACCTCATGTTTGATGTTATAGGAATAATGAGTTACAAATTTAGAGGCCAATTCTTCAAAGGTTCGAATGTCAGAGGGTAACTTTGAAAACCACTCCATTGCCATACCTCCCAAACTTCTAGGGATTAACCTCATTAGGTAAGTTGTGTCATGCGTGAAATCTAGACTTAAGGGACAAAATTCCCTTAAGTGATCTTGAGGATTAGTTGTTCCTTCATATTTTTCATATTTAGGAAAGATAGCATTTGTTGGAAATGGAACCATGATTAAAGACTTATCAAATGGAAATGGACACAAATCTTTGATAGAAAAGGGTTTAGGAACCCCACTTTGTTTTATTGTGTCCAATTGCATTTGGAAAAGTTGGAATTGTTTGTTCATGATGTCAATGGGATTAGCCTCAACTTCTTCTTGTTTAAGTTTGTTGACATAATAATCATGTGGAAGTTTGAGACCTGTTTGTGCTAAGTCTAAAAAGTACATTTCCTTGTCTTTTTCCAACACTTTTTCCATAAGCTTCATGAAGAAAAGACTTTGCATAGCTTCATTAACCTTTTCATCAGTTGACTCCTCGTCATTAGGGTCAACGTTGCCCTCATTGTTATTATTGTTCAACCCTTGACTGTTAGGGTCATTGTTTGCTCCTCCATTATTGTTTTTATTGGATCCTTGGTTGTTAGGATCAGCATTTCCCCCTCCATTGTTGTTCATATCCTTGTTTACATGGTTGATTTGATCGGGATCTATATGGTCAAATGGAAAGGACATTGTTGGTTATGTTTCCTTGATGGGTTCTTGTAAAGGTCTTGAAGAACTAAAAGGATCACCCAGAAAAAGGACACTCTTGCCATAGATAAGATCCATCTGATTGTAGGGTAGCCTTAATGTAATGAGAACGCATAAAAGCCGGCATTAACATAAATCAAATGAAGATCCTAGGATTTTATCTCACTTAAGTTATCCATCCATGGATGATTTTGCAAAATGTCCAATAATGGCATATTTTGATCCAATTAAGTATACACAGAGGTAAAACGTCCAAAAGGGTATCCAAAAATGGAATATTCTTGTTTTCAAACCCTCAGTGCATATCCAATGTTTTCCCTTCTTTGTTTTTGGGTGGCTCTTTCTTGTGTGTAGGCAGCCTTTAATTATTGATACGCGGCACTCTGCAGTTCACAGGCGGCGTTTTCCTGTTGATAGGCAGTTTTAAACTGTTGACACGCGGCACTTTCTAGTGTCTTACGCAGCTTTTGAATGTTTACAAGAGGCATTTCAAATTTGTAAGCGGTCCAGGATTGTTTGTACGTGATTTTGAATTGTTGGTACGTGGCTCTTTGCTGATCAAAGTTGAAATTGTCAATTTTTTTTGTTATTTTTTGGATTTAAAATTTTAAAGGTTTTGATCAGACTTGTCAAAAAAGAATCTTGTGTGAAAAAAGAGTACAAGATCAACACACATATCAAAATTGTACCATATCCCTAAAACAACACTAAAATCTATGTTCTCAGATGTTTTTACGGGTATGCACAAGAATTTCTTCCAAACAATCTACCTTAGAGTCAAACAATTTTGGCTTTTAATAATGGCTCTAAAAAGGTAGGTTTGTATTTTAACAAGTTTTTAATTCACCTTCATTCTAAATCTTGCCAAGTTCCTTTACCCACTTGCGGGCTTCCCACACGCACGAAAGTATAATTTTGCACAATCTCGAAGGACTACTCGAGGAAGTGACGATGACTTTCACAAGGTTTAGTCACTTTCCGATTAAGGTAAAGTGCATTTATTTATAGTGGGTCGGATGATATCACGGAAAAAGAGATTGTCTCCCACTTTGGGTCATTCCCTCTCACCACCTTTGTAAAGGAATTCTCGGGAGGCAGGCCCTCTAAAGCTCTATTTTATCTAGCATGTATATGGAAAGTGAAAATTGAACTTAGTCCAACAAGTTTGAGAATTTGATTCACTCAAAGAGTGAAGAGCATATCCCTATTGTCTTACTTTGTTCCAAACACTTCAAGCAAGTTTGTTCTTTTTCAACCCCTTGACAAGGGGATTCTTAAAATTGAAATGTGTGGCTCAATTCCTTATCCTTTTCTTTGCACTAAATTGACTTTGCACGTTTGGCTTTTTGATTCACTTTGAAAAGTGAAGAGCATATGCCTAATGCTTGTTCATTTTAGACAAATAGAAGAATTTTCCTAATTATGCTAGATTTAAATGAATGCCACAATTTAATCAATGCAAGCTTGATAAGATAAATACCTCATTTTCGAAGCTAGCAAAGGCTAGGCACATTTTTGATTGATTTGTGCTTATTTTCAACTCACCTAGTGGCAATCGTTCCCACTCCGGCTCCTCCAACAAGTTAGTCAACACAACAAATACAAAGTGAAGAAAAACTTGGAAATCTCAAAAGATAAAACACTCCTAAGCTCTCTTTTAAACAATTTTTGCACAAAATCAAGCTCAAAGAACTAGGAATGAAATTCTATTCAAAGAGTAGGAAACTTTGTTCTATAAGCAAAGAAAAATTTGACATAATGATCATAAAGATGTTCCTCTTCATTTAAGATTTCCAAAAGATTAGATGCATGCACTTGTTTATCATGTTTAGTTTTAATCCTTACCTCTTTGCTAGGCCTTGTGACTCGCTTCTCTAGTTTCTGCACTTTCGGATGATTTTTCATCTACAGCAATGAAAAACAAAGAGAGTTAAAATAGTGAGAAAATCATCAAAAATTTGATTTAAAGCAAAAATATATATGCGGCATTTAACAGCTAATACGTGGCTTTTAACTGTTACTAAGCATAAATAAAAACTTTGAAAGTGGCTTTTAAGTCTTAATAGGCAACTCTAGAAATTCCACAGGCGGCACTGAACATGCAAAGTGCGGTCAAACATTGCTATTACGCGGCTCTTGGAAGTTCACAAGCGGTCTTTAGTATCTGACAGGTGGCACACTTTATCTCACAGGTGGCCTAAGAATGAAAGACATAGAAGAAAGAAAATTTGTACGCGACGCTTTACTACTCACAAGTGGCTCTAAATGCTTCATAGGCGGCTCTTCTCCTATTTTCTGCAAGTTAACAAGAACAATGATGCAAAACACACAAACTTTTAGGATAAAAACATTAAAAATGAGGCCTAATGCCCCACGGTGGGCGTCATTTGTGTGTTTGAGATTACACCTTCATGAAATTAGGATCAATAACAATAACTCTATGGAAAGAAAATATAATTTAATCTAAGAATTAAAGTTAAATCCATTACATCTCATGGTTCTCTATCTAAGCTTTGTTAAGAGAGCTCTCAACCTTAATCTCTCTCAAGGACAATCCTAGAATGAGAAAAATTGATAAACATGCTCTATTCTATCTCAAATGCTCAAAGATGTGTGTGCTTTCCAATCAAATGCTCATGATTCATGCTATGAAATCAACAAATGCTTCTCAAAATGATGATCTAAATGCTATGCAAATGCTGAAATACTATCAAATTCTCTCCAAATGCCTATAGTAAGGATGCTTTGCTCTTGAATTTCTTGGATCCCAAATACAAATAAAATGGCTTGTATTTATAGTAATTTCCCAAGGGTAGGGGGTAAAGTGAATTGATCATGGTCAAGCCTTGGTTGAGTAAAAAGCTTTGAGGTGATTTCAAATGGAGGGAAAATTAAATGGTTGTCCTCAAAGGGTGGGACAAGAAGACAAGATCCTCAACTCTCATTGGTTGATCAATTTGAGTTGAAAGAAATTAGGAATTATTTAATTCAATCATCTAATTAATATAGCCATGTAAGGGTGAATGGGTTGGATTTGATTTTTGATTTAAACTATACAATTAATTGATTAAAATCAATTGCATAATTTGATTAATCCCTTTTAGGCTTGAATTTAATTATTTGATTTCATAATTAGTTAATGCTTTGATTTAATTTGATTTTTGTTGACTTTGCTTGATAAATATCCATTTGATTTTATTTTGATCCATTTTAATGCATTTTGATGAGATTAGGGGCAATCGACTGACATTTATAAATTTCATGTTTAAGATACACCTAGTTAAATTTAGGTTTCTACACATAGCAATGATTTCTTATAGTTCTGTATCCACTTCTTCTTTCTCTTTATTACTAGAGATGCTCAAGGATTTCTTATCATGGACTGAGGCTTTGAAATCTATTTCACTTTTAGGTTTTGTCTTCAATCTTGATATCTCAAATGAAAAGATTTTTCTGATCAAAGTCTCTCTCTTGAAGTCTTTTGAAAATTGCATAGTCTCATCTAAGATATTGATCTTTCTCTCATAGTTTGTTGTCAATGTAGTCGTCAGTTTGTCCATTATGTCTTCCTCTGAAATTTCTCCACCATTGTTTCTAATTCCTAAAACTGCTTCGTTAATCCTCTGATTGTAAGCTCTGATGTTCTCTTCAGGTAGTATTTCTAAGTTGTTATACGTCTTTTTCCATGTCTTTCTCCGTGCATTCTTTTATTGGATATCTCTTTCAAACATATCTTCTAAATAATTCCATATGGTGTAGGCTTTGTCTACTTTCTTAATCTCAGAGAATTCACTGTCAGATAATGCACTTATAAGGGCTTCCTTGGCAATTGCATTAGTAGTGAATACATCCTTTTGTTTACTAGTAGCATCATCTTTTGCAAGGTCTTTTAGAGAGGGAACAACAAATTCTTGTGTGTCTATTTCAAAAATGTCAAAACCAACGCATTGTAGATGTGTTATAATTTTGTTCTTCTAGTCAAGATAATTCTATCCATCAAACTTAGGACTCTCTTTTCTAAAGTATGTCATTTGATCTACCTTAACTTGGTAAGCTTTCTCTCCAAGGTACTTGGCTCTGATACCAATTGTTAGGAATAGTCCCAAGAGATAACCAAGAGGGGGGGTGAATCAGTTATCTACAAGATTCAATTCTTTTTTCAATTAAGTACAAAATAACTTTAATCATAAACTCAACAAGATAACATAGAATTGAACAACACAATTTTGGTAACGGGGAAAACCAAATTAGGTAAAAACCCCGATGGGAATTAGCACCCACAAATAACTGTACTAGTTTATAATGATCCTTGTTAGAAGATCTTGCAACCCTATTAGGATTTGATCTTTACAATGCAATAAGTACAAAGACTTGATCAAAGGTCGGACCCTGTTAGGAGTCTTTTACAAATAACCCTGTTAGGAGTGAGGACACACTGTCCAAGAGCTCACTTCTCAAATGATGAAGGTTGCAACCTTCTGTAAGGAAGATATACACTATATCTGATAATGAACTATTTGAGTAGACCTGTTTTCTTCATCAGTTCCAATGAATTATAATCTTCTTTTGCTTCTTCACATAGATCTTTGACTTTTACTGTCTAACTTTCTGCTATGCTCTGTCTTTTCTTTTTCACTTCATTTTTTACACTTATCAATCACATTTGAACTGTTATATGTATCTTACCCAAGTTTAAGGTCACAATGGCTATAGGAAACACTTCAGCAACTTCCTTGTCATCTTAACTAAGCACACAATCAAAGTTAGAACCATGCAACTCAAAATGAGTGGATGTGTCGCTTCACATAGTCGGCTCTACCAAATTAACTCAAACATCACGCTTCTGTTAAAAAACATTTAGCACCTTTGGATAATCATCATTAACTTATAACTAAACATGAATACAAACATGCATATCCCAAAGATACGTGAAACTCAAGAAACAATGTAAATACATCGACTCTTAACAGATAATCTCTAGAAACTGTAACTGCCAAAATAGATTAACATAACTCAACTAAAACTACATATATGAATATGTGTGTATGAACATTGCATCCAGAACATGTCTATAACATAGATTTAAATGTGCAAGGCCCCAGAATATCAGTACTAGTAATTTCTTACAGGACATTGTTGTATATTATATGTTGTCATCAATGACAAACATACAATCAACTATTTTCACAGAAGCAAATCTCTAACACTTAGATGCATCAAACTAAGCTACAATGAAGATGGAGGCTACAACATGATCAAAACCTAAAACCAAAATAGCATTATAAATTTGCTTCTCAAAATTACCCCTCTTTGAGAAAGGGGAGCTATCACTTTTATAGGAAATTCCTCAAAATGGATGGTCAAGATTGAGCCATGAAGGACGATTGAGATTCATTCTACTTCAATACATGTGGGCTTGATCTGGGTGGAAGGTCACTGATTAGTCAACCTTGTGCTTGTTTGGGGGAGAATGAGGCAAATTTGGTAATTATCCCCTTTTAATTGCTTTTATTTTAATTTTGAGTGTTGACACATGTGTGAGGATGTGTGAATGGGTTCATTTAATCAAAAGTGTTTAGGACTTTTAATTAAACCCAATAGTTCATGAAATTAAGTGATTTGAGTTTTAATTAATAATTTGATTCAACAAGTGTGATTTAATTATGCAAGCAAATTTGATTAAATGGTCCTATAATTAGGGTCTAGCAATAAATGCCTTTGCTTTAGGATTTTTAAGGCCAATTAATCAAAATAGGGGTTGGGTTTGTGAGACCAATTTTAGGTGATTATATTTTCCCCTCTTTGAATTGATGTGCAATTAGTGTGAAAATTCAAAGAACACTTGATGATAGATTAGGGAAATAGGTTGATGTGAAGCAATGAAACTATCTCATATATCAGAACTGATTCCGAACTTGATCAAACAAAGATCGATTGAGATTTTGAAGTTACCAGCTCTAGACTTGATTGAGTGAAGACTGATAGGGAGATCTGAAGATATTAGCTCTAGACTTGATTGAGCAAAGACTGATAAGGAGATTTGAAGACATCATCTCTGGACTTGATTGAGTGAAGACTAATAAAAAGGTTCAAATATTTAGCTTGATGTGAAGTAGTGAAACTGAATATTTGTCCCTTAAAGTAGATTTCCCAATCTTGGATTGGTTTAAATGAATAATCAACCTAATGTGGTACGATGGGATCAACTTCGATTTGATTAATTGTTTAGGATAATTCACTTGATATGGGTCTTGATGAAGCCAATTACCTTATTAAGAGGTGTTGTTAGATTGATGTAGTGTGATGAAACTGATATGCCCCTAGAGATTCAAGTGAATTTATTTGAAGTGATGAAATGACTTGGAAGAAACCTGATCTGATACGCAGCTCTGTGATGAAACTTGTTGATTTGAATCAAATCGTTGATGTATTGATGTTTCCCCCTCGGGAGTGAAATCAAAATGATATTAGGGTTTCCAGCATGATTATGGTGGGTTTGAAAGTATCAAATAGATTGAATAGGTGTAGAAGAATGGAATTTGAGCTTGATTTCAGGTTTGGTTGACCATTGGTGACTGAGATTTTACTTAGGTTGACCAAGGTTGACTTTCTTGGATTGAATTAGACAATGCTTTATTTAGCCGATTAGGAACAATATTGAGGAGGAATCCTGTGAAGAAAGAATCAATGATCAACTGCATATGAGTAATAGGTTAATGTGCATTATGGCTAGCAAAACATTGTCAGATTTTGATCTCAGTCCCATAAATGGATCTAGGACTGTTCAATTAGCCAAGTGTGAAATTTTCACGTTCATTGGAGCAAGTTTGAAAATTAGGTCAAAACCTATATAAGGGCCAAAAGGGTCATTTTCAAATCATTTTCACCTCCTCAGTTCAAAATTCAAAAACCTTCTCTAAGACAAAATGGTGGTCCCTATGGAAAATCATCAATTTGAGCACATGCAAAGGCATGATAGGCTTCAGGATTACCCGCCGCCAGTGAGTAATCGATAAACTATCTCTTTAATTCTAGTTTTGCATATTTTTGGTAGTTTTTCAATGTTTTTAGTCATTCTTCCAAGTCGTGGGTTGGTTCAATGTACAGGTCAAGGAGAGGGCTCATACAAAAAACTACCAAAAAATAGTTTGTCATATAGGTCCATATGTTTTTCATCTAGGAGGGACCCATGAATCATACAAGAACCTTCTTTCCTACCCCTTCTATCATATGCAAATATACATTTTGTCGTATCAGACTAATTTTTTTACTAGCCTTAGTCCTGACTCATACGAACCTTCATGCCAGTGTTCCCTATTGTACTTTTTTTTATGGGACACAGTGAGTGTTTTTTAGGTCTTTAGCATAAAATTTCATCTCTTTCACTGATAAATTTAGATTCCTTGGCATGTTTTTCAGCTTGTCTAATCGTCATTGTTCATGTATCCAGCATTTGGAGCTTGATTTCACTTGATTACTGATGGTTTTGTATTGGTTCTCTTTTGCAGGCACAGTTACCAAACATTCAGTTTAGATCCACTTATCCTCTGATCATGCAGTTAGTGAGGAATTAGTTAAATGCATAGAGAGGTCATCTTAGTGAGTGTGGATTCGGTTAGCTACTTGAGATGCCATATATATGTGTGAACCATGGATTTATCACATCCTTGGTAGAGTGGTTCCATAGTGAGAACAATACATTCCATTTGCCTACCGGGGATATGACCATCACTCCTAAGGATATTTATAGGATTTTTTGGATCCCATTTGCTGAAGAGCATTTGGAGTATGACACAGCTCCACAACATGGTATTTAGGCCCTCATCTAAGTGTTCTACAATCATACTATTCTGGATCAAGTGATCACTTGGGATGACATGGTGATTCAGTATGGTGCACAATATCCTCTTCCTTGTGTCATGGTGGGATTCATCAGTTTCTTTATCATGGTGGACAAGAGTAAGTAGGGATTCCTTTGCGGTTGGGATTGGGTTCTAGAGAGACTTGTGGTAGGGCTAGAGAAATTAGGTTGGGGTTAGTTCCTTCTTGCACATATGTACCATGAGATGCATAGGGTTGTATTTTGAGATTCCAGGGGTATGGTTGTAGGCATACTAGTTTTGCGGGTGTGGGCATGGGAGAACTTCCCATTTGCAGGTCCGTGACAGACGATCCACGACAGAGTGGTCAGCCTTATGTATATAGGTCTTCAGGTTTTTTTATGCAGACCCACTTGGGGAATACTGAGTACTAGATACGTTAGCTTGAAGACCTCAACATGGGGATTTGGAGGCCTTACAGAGGCACTAAGGCTTGGGCCTATTAGAGGGCTCAAAGGAGACATTTATTTGTGTCTCATCCTCTGTTCAGGAGGACTTCTACTATTATTGAGAATTTTTTGGTCTCTCGGGTATTGAGACAGTAGGGAAGACCTTAGAGCATACCATAGGATTTTGTGGCCTATGCTCATTTTATGGATGAGGAGCGTCGAGGGTGGGATCCTAGATTATCTCTAGCTCTTTTCTTGTAGGAGCTTATATAGTTGCATTAGCCATCTTGGGATTACCTGGAGAATGTGGTGGATGTAGGTGTCACACCATAGTATGGAGACTACTTCATGCACCATTATTTCCCTAGATTTACATATCCGATAGAGAGAGCATCACATACCAATGAGGAGGATGTTCCACAGAGGACCACAGGGAGAGGACCAAGGGTTCCAACAATTAGGGGAGTAGGAGGAGACCTAGGTGATAGTTCTAGTAGGGAAACACTGACAGCATGTAGAGGGAGGTACATTGGGTTCAGTCGGTGTTGGTCCTCCTTCCACAGGTATAGCAGATGAGGATATTGGGGATGCATAGTCAGATCCTATTTTTGATGATGCAGCCCAAATATTTGATAGCAGAGGGATGCATAGGTCGAAGATGAGGAGGGTTTTCCCAGAGAGAATACCTCATAGGATGTGATCTGCACTTTGAGGGGATAGGTCTAAGGATTATAGATGCAGTTAGCAGTAGCTCAGGATAAGATTACAGAGCAAGACCCTCCTCTTGTTGAGCAGGATGAGAGGATTTAGGGACTAACCCAGGGTTTCATAGTTGAATGCATTTCCCTTTAGCATGAGGTTACTCAACAGACTAGTGGGGCAGCCTACTATGTGGTGGAATAAAGTGTGGCAGTTCCTGTAGCGCAACAGGTACCACCATATTTGCAATATTTGGTGAGATCTGAGGGTGTAGGCCCTTCACCTTGAGCAGATGCACCTCATCCTCCCCCTCATGATGGTGGTGAGGGAGGGAGTCATTCTTGATATTCCCACTTCTATCTCATCCCCTTCTTATTTTTGTGAGATCCATTGATTGTACATGATTTATTTGCATTAAGTATGCATATTTTTCTCGAGATTATCTGAGCATATTTTTTGTAGACACTAATACTTCTGAGGTATATATATATATATGATCAATTCATGCTTTGTGTGATGTCATGATGCATTCTTGTATGTTTCTCATTGATGTGTTACTTCTGAGTAGATTAGCACCTTGTATTATTTGTTTGAGTAACTCTTGTGTATCTCATTTTTGCTTAGTAGATAATATGTTCTTATCCTATTTTCTGAAAACTATGATGATTTGATTCTTGCTTGTTGGTTTTGACTCTCTTTTTGTAGATATATAACCTTAAGGAGATCAATGTAGTTGATCGCTTCGGTGAAGGATCTGATGTTAGAAGGGTAGCTCCTTTTGTTGTTATAATGCTATTTGAAAGCCTAAGAATGAAATGCAGCCTACGATGTGAGTCTATTCACTGATTCCTTTAGCACATTTTGTCATCATCGAGCATTTGGGACATCAGAGTTAATATAATCCTTACTAGTGTCGTTGCAACCATAAGGATATGAGTATAAATTTCATCGGATAAAGTGGGGGAAAATTAATGTAAGCATCAAGGTATAAGAACCATGATGACCTAAAAATTATTTCTAGTTGATATTGCAAGGGTACACCTGTATCGAGGCATTTAGAGATGAGATAACCATGAGTGTATTCTTGCATAAACAGAAAAATTAACAGTCAAGGAGATAGTCCCAACCTCACCTTGGTGTGCAAGTAAAAAAGATCGAGGGATGTGAGGATTTTCCACCTTAATGTGGAAGCTCTTATCACATACACCCAGTTTACTTGATGTTATAGGATCATTGATACTACACCAACAAGCATCAATCAAAGAAAATAGTATGAAAATCATCGATAATAGACAACACTCAAGAAAATGATCATCATTATTTCAAAAAGTTTTCATTGTGATACATTTATTTGTGTAAGGTGTTGAGAAACACCATTGTGTGTGTTTGTGTTAGTGTTGAAAAACACTATTGTGTGCTTGAGTGTTATTAAGCCAACATTTAAGGGTATTTCTATATTATCTGATGTGTGTTGAAAAACACAGATGTGTCCAAATAGATAGTGTTGAGAAACATTATTTTATTAAGGTGTTGAAAAACACTAGGGGCGTTAGTAGAGAACTTTCTGGTGGCTAGAAGACCAATATAAAGAGCATTGATCACCAGGACAAATGGCAAGGGTTTGACTTGATAGCCATGATACTTTTCTTCATGATGAGTAAGCTTTTAAGACTATTATATCAACCGATTCTAAGCTATGATGTCAAGTCAATGTTTGTGATGGATTGTACAAGGTCACAGAAGTGACTGAGAGCTATTAAGTGAAAAAAAGAAAGTTGAGCCCTTTGCAGGAAAGATAGTCAAGCTACACATTAATAGATGGAGTGCTAGATACAAGTGATGCCTATTTTCCAAGTTTTCACCACTCAGAAGAATTTCTATTTTTGCTACCAAGGCGCCTGTTTACCAGGTTTTTGTTGACGCACTTTTTTCTCTTTTACAATTTTTTTTTTTTTTTCCTTTTTTTTTTTTGGATCCATCAAGGTGTCTCTTTGCCAAGTTTTCACCAGGATGATCATTTTTTTAGGACTTTATCCAAATGTTTTTGGCTTTTCTGCTTTTTGGTATTTTTGGTTTTTTTTCAGGATCATTTTTGTTGTAGAGGAACTATTCAAAATGTCTAGTTTTAGAAATTTTTTAGGTGGATCATGTTGATGGGATCAATAAATGTCTCCCCTTATGTATTTTATAGTTTATAGGATCTAGATCCAAATGTTTCAGTAATCACAAAGGGACCCAGCTAGTTGGGTTCAAATTTACCCTTTTTCTCGTGATGTTGTTGATTCTTTGGATTTTATCTAAGTAAAAGATCGCCAACCTGAAATTCTATGTATCTTACTTTCTTGTTGTAACCTCTAGACATCCTTTTCTGATAGACCCTTATATGGTCAAATGCTTCTTTCCTTCTTTCATCAAGTATCTCTAACTCCTGGATTCTGGAAACCCGATAATCTTCATCAGTGATGAGTCCTTGCAGTGAGACTCTGAGTGATGGTATCTCAACTTCAATAGGAAGCATTGCTTCTATGTTGTATACCAAGGAAAATGGTGTTTCCCCTTTAGGTGTTCTTATGTTGGTTTGATAAGCCCACAAAGCTGGATTTAAATGGAGATGCCAGTCTTTTCCTGACTTATTTACTATCGTATGAAATATTTTCAATATGTTTTTGTTAGATGCCTCAACCTGTTCACTCCCTTGAGGATGGTAGATAGAGGAACAGTGCTAGGTGATTTTGAACTTCTCACATAATTCATCAATATCTTTGTTTTTGAATTATCCTTTGTTATTTTTTATAATAGAGGAATGTATCTCATACCTGCAAATGATGTAGTTTAGGATAAACATGGATACTTGTTTTCTGGTTGCTTTGATAAGTGGGACTGCTTCAACCCACTTTGTAAAATACTCAGTGGCTGCAATGATGAATTTGTGTCCATTAGATGAAGAGGTATATATTTTCCCTATCAATTCAAAAGCCCATTGTTGGAATGGTCAATGTGTGATGAACGGTAACAACTCTCAAGAAGGATTGGGGATTAGGTTACCATGTAATTGGCATTTCTTGCAGGATTTAGCAAACTAAATAGTATCTTTCTCCATGGAAGGTTAGTAGTACCCCACCCTTAGGAGTTTCTTAGCCAACAAAAGACCATTCAAATGAGACCCACAAATACCTTCATGGAATTCTTTTAGTGCATCCATAGAATCTTCACGTTCTAGACACCTAAGGAGAGTACCATTTATACCTCGTATGTACAAATCTTTAGCTATGATACAATAATGTGAGACATTTCTTGTAAGGTTTCTCTTCTCATTTATGGATAGGTCATCAGGGATTATTTGGTCACATAGGTAGGAATACATTTGGTTGTATCGAGAGGATTTAGTGCCCATAATTGAGCATATTATTGGGATTCTGGGGAATCATAGGTTGGGAAGGGGAGTTCTTCCACCAGGAAGTCATAGAAAAATTTATGCTCTTCTAACTGTAACATTAAGGCCAAAGTAGCCATGGTGTAAGCAAATTTGTTTTCTTCCCTTGGTATTTGTTGGAAGGTGATGAATACAAAGTACTTCTTTAGATTGTCGACCATCCTCTTATATGGCATAATATTCTCATCTTTGGTTTGATATTAATCATTCACTTGATTGATCACTAAATGAGAATCCTCGTAGATGTGTAGTTCTGTGATTTTCCATTTGATACCTAATTTTAGTCTATTTTCCAAGGCTTCATACTCATCTATGTTGTGTGCAAGGAAATATCATCTTGTATGATTTGATAATTTTGTATCCTTGGGGTGTTATAAAGAGTACACCGACTCTAGACCCTTGTTGTGTGAATGAACCATTGAAGAACATTTTCCATGAGTTCTCTTTCGAATGCAAAATAGCTTCATTAGGGCATTATATGATTAGATTTTTACTATCTTGAAGAGGAGCATCTGTCACATGATCAACAATGACCTATCCTTTGATAAATTTTGTGTCAATGTATTCGATGTCAAATTCACTGAGTATCATCACCCATTTTGCTAGCCTGCCAGTCAGGGTTGCCTTTTTTAATAAGTACTTTAAATGGTCAATTTTTTCAATCAACTTGATAGAATGTGTGATCATGTAGTGTCAGAGCTTTTGTGAAACAAATACAACTGCTAAGTAGGATTTTTTGATAATGGTGTAATTGTGTTCATAGGAAACCATTGTTATTCTTATGTAGTAAATTTCTCTTTCCTTTCCTGTTTTATCATGTTGTGCTAGTAGAGCTCCAAGTGATGTTTCTGTAGCTGAGATATATAGTAGAAGATTTTTTCCTGGTATTGGTGCCATCAAGACAGAAAGATTCCCTAGGTATTATTTGATCTATTGAAAGTGCTTTTCACATCCTTTATCCCACTTTAATGTTACACCCTTATGTAATGTCTTCATGAAGGGTTAGGATTTATCTACTAGCTACGAGATAAACCTCCTGATTGATTATAGCTTCCCTTGTAATGTTCTGATTTGGCTGATATTTCTTAGCGATTGCATTTCCATAATTGCTGCTAATTTTTCTAGATCAACTTAAATTCCTTTCACCAAGACAATGTACCCAAGGAGTTTTCCTGACATCACACCAAAGGCACACTTATTGGATTTTTCCTTAGTTTGAATTGTTCCATTCTGTTAAAAAAAATTCTAGGTCAACCAAGTGTGTAACTCTCTTTTTTGATTTTGCCAAAGAGTCATCAACATAGTCCTCCATACTCTTATGCATCATCTTGTGAAATATGGTCATCATATCCCTCTAGTATATTGCTCCTTCATTTTTGAGACCAAAAGGCATAATATTCCAATAGAACATGCCCCAAGAACATGTGAAATTTATCTTCTCTTGATCTTTTGGTGCTATTTTTATCTGATTGTATCCCAAAAAGCCATCCATGAGAGAATACATTTTTTACCCTGCCATGAGATCCACAATAATGTCAATGTTGTAAAGTGGAAACTCATCTTTTGTACAAGCCTTGTTTAAATCTCTAAAATCCATGCAGACTCGGATTGATTTATCAGTCTTGTAAATAGGAACAATGTTTGAGATCCAATCAACATATGGTATAGCTCTAATGAATTCTGCTTTTAATAACTTTTCTAGCTCATCTTTGACTAATAGTGCCACATGGGGATGCATTTTCTTGAGCTTCTATTTAAATGGATTGACATTAGGAGCACTTGAAAAATGATGCATTATCAAGATTGTATCAAGTCCTAGCATGTCTGATTAGGACCAAGCAAAGTTGATCTTCTTTTTCGTGAAAATTTGAGTAAATTGTTGTTTCTCCTCTTCAGACAAGGATTGTGCCAAATATATCAATTAGGGTTCCTCTTTTGTTCCTAGATTGACTGGTTGTGTAGGCTCTATAAGCACTGAAGAACGCTCCTTAAAATAATCCTGTAGGATATCAATTTTCCCATCCTCTGGCACCTCCAAGAGGTTTTCACCATTGGATACGTCATTTGTTTTTACTATTTTGGGTTCTGACACTGCCACAAAGTGGTTTTCACTGCCAGACCTATTTTTCTTTTTATTTCTCTTTTTAACATTGAGAAACTTGATATGCCCCTCTGTCATGTTTATGCTCATTGCACTAGTGGAAGAAGTGAGGGGCTCAATAGCATTTAGGTAATAGGCCAAAGTGTAGTCATTTGAGGCAGATATTTGGTTTAAGAGATCTCTTGGGTTCCATTTGATAAGTTCCAGATGAATTAGGGATAAAGGCCCTGTAGGTTCTAAAGATAGAACTACGTTATCATGATCAAGGCTTTCAACTGGTAAGAGAATGTCTATAACATGAATCTCTGAAGGACTTCCTAAACTGTGAAGCATCCTAACCTTACTATTAGAGTAATTGTTAGTATTTTGTGAATTTAACCTATTTGATCTAACACTAGCCTTTTGATTCTCCTCTTTCCTAGCCATTTTCTCAAGGAAAGTTTGTAGAGGGGCCCTCTCAATTCTTGATAGGGGTCTAGTTCCCATATTGGGATTGATGGCATCATTCTCAAAGTTACAATTGATGTTTTGGGGAATAACTGTTGTTTGTGTAGCATTGGAGCTTTCTCCTTGTTCAAATTGAGGTGCATATTTATGGATGACAACTTTAATGTCTACTATGGCATCTGAGAGAGAATCTCATTCATATTTATTAGAACTTGTTTCCATAGAAGGAGGTATGTGTACGATGTGAGTAGGAGCAACTGGTTGCCCCTAGTTAGAATTGTTGGAAATATATTGCGGCTAGGTGACTGAGAGGGGGCAATCAGGAACCAATAAAACTTATTCACTTTTATCCTTTATTAGATTGTCTAATCTAATTGCATACATGGAACATAAAATAATTAAACATCCACAACACTTGACACAATATTTGGTTACCCACAAACCTTCCAAATAGAAATTAGAACTGGGGTGGAGATGGTACCCACAATATTTAATACAACAGTATAAATTTAGCCTGATAAAGCTTACAATTGACCACTTATGATGGCTTTCCCTATTAGGAGTAATAAGGACTTTTAGGTCCACCTTGTGAAAGGATTTATACAATACAATTGAGTATGAAACTCTGTTAGGAGATTTGAAAAGGACTGTTAAGTCCACCTGGTTAAAGGATTTTTCTGATACACCTGTTAGGATGAACCAGTGGATAATCTGCTATGCAACTTTGATTTTTTGAATGAGACCCTTTGAGATAATACTATTCACTTGAATTTGATAGATGAGTCATTATTGTTCCTTTTACTATTGTATCCTTCTAATCAATCTTCTATTTCATATTCGCATGTATTCTCACTTCTTCTCTTCTTTTCTACTGTATTTAGATAAATAAAGTATCTTACATATATATCTTATCCAAATCAATTACCTTCATAAGTCAGCTACTATGATATAAATTAATATCCAACAATAAGAACTAAGCTAGCCCAATACTGATACTTGGGTCCAGTAATCCACTCGGGTGATATCCTGACACTCGGGAAATATGTTGACACTCAGGCGACATAGTGAACTGGAAACTCTAGCACTTAGATGACAATGGGTGCTCCGGTCACATTGATCACTTAGAGCTGGTATGAAACTCGGGTAACACTGGTGACTTGGGTGATATTGTTTGTCACTATCTTCTTGGTTGACATTGTAACTACTCGGGCAACATTGTAACTGCTCGGGTTACACTTCAAGTTGTTGGCTCGGTCAACACTATAATCATATAAGTGACTAAGTGTTTTGGCACTAATTGACAACATGTCTTTCCATAAGGTCAACAATCTCCTCCTTTGGCATTAGTGGCCAAAAACACTTATCATACAAAAAAATCTGATCAAACTGCTAAGTCAAAACTCCCCTTTACCATGTGCTTGGTTACTTGCTTAGGTTTTGACAACTGCTCTGCAACTCGGTTTCTACTGACTCTATTTTTTATTTTCCAAAATTGTTTTTGATTTTGTGTTATGTATATTTTCCTCTTCTCTGTACATGTATTTCCTCGTGTGTGTGTGTGTGTGTATATATATATATATATCCTCCTTGTATATATACATATATTTCCTATCTTTCCCCCTTGTTTTTGACACAAATGCCAAAAAGAAAAACTACAAGGTAATACCAAAATATGATAGGAAATCACAATGTACCTTCAAAATTTGAGACAAAGTCTTGTCCCAATTATCTTGCAACACCTTCAGGATGTGCAACTCAATCTGAATCTCTGCTGACAACTCCATCATAAGCTCTGGAACTGAAGATTTGTTATCATGGATGAGTGTCTTTGCATGAGCAATGTGTTTTTGCATGACATCCATGTGTGTAAGGAGTTGGCTATGTATACCTGTAAGGGATTCCCTTGTTCTACCTTCTTCCCTTAGTAACTCTACTTTCAGATCAGTTAGATACTTGATCTTGACAAAATGTGTTGAGCTTGAACTTGGATCAAGTGCCAACTGGTTTGCACTTGCCTTGAAATCATTGTCTATCTTTGCCAGCTTGTTCTTTATTTCCATGGTAAAGTTGGAAGTATCACTCAACTTTACAAATAATGATACAACATTGTTCACACTGGTTTCTAGAGAGCTAATGAGAGTGGTTATCTTTACCTAATCTATTGCAATCTTTCCTACAACATTCTCTAGAACCTTATCCTCAAATTTTCTTTCTGCCTTTTGCAGTAATTTCTCCTGACCATTAAGATCTGTGTTGAACTTGTGAACTATGTAAACAAGTTGTTCCATAATAGATTCATTCTCATTGACTTCAATTTCTAGAGAATCAAGGAATATAACTTTGATATCTTGCAACACTCTATTCCTTTTCTTCTCATCTTGGATCTTTTTTTGTCTTTCTCTTTTCTTCCACAGCTAACCAAGTATGTCCATTTGCTCGGCTGTCAGGTTAGAAAGATCCCAATTAGGAATCACAATGTCTTCCTCAAGATCAATTTCATTAATGATTGTTTCTTTACCCTTGCCCTTGGGATGAGGTGAACGAATGATTTGTTTGCCTTTCCCATCATCAGCCTTATCCTTTCCATCCTTAGTGTTCTCCTCAGTATTCAATTGGAATAGGTCATTGACATTATTTGCACCAACTATAGAATCTGTATCAACTGTGGAAACATTCACATTGACCTTCTATGACTTAGTTTGGTTTGGCCCAGTAGTAGGTAGAGCCTGATGCTCGGTTCCTACTTGACTTGATGTAGATTCTGTGGTCTTTTCCTTTCTCGGAGATAACACACTCTGAATAGGTGATTGGGGAAGGGATGCCATCACTTCTATTACTATCTGTTAGGAATTAGATTCTTCAATGGTCTAAACCTCAGGTAAATCTTCATCTTTGACCTATACAAGACGGTCTGTACTCTATTTTTGTGCCTTATCTTCTTCCTTGATTTCAAAAACTGTCTTCCATATATTTTTTGAGCCTGCGCAACATCCTCTATTTTCTTGCTGAAGATTTGAGAAGTCCTAAACCTTGGAGTGTGATTACTCTCATACTGAGTCATAGTATCATTTTCCTCTTTACTAGTCATAGTAGGCATGACTTGCTTCAAGGTTTGCAATTTGATGTCCTTTTTAATTTGAACTGCATTGTTCCAGTGAATTGTGATTGCCTTGAGAAGGTCTTTAGTCATAAGGCTTTTCAATTCAGATGGATCATACTTCCATCTTGCTATTTTCTATACTAATGCATCCTCAATCATCTTCTGCTCATCTTTGATTCTAGAATCATGTTAGAATGATTTGAGAGATCTCATACCACTACCTCCTTTCAATTCTTCAATCTTCTACTCAAATGTAGTTGGTGGCTTCTTAAATATGACTGTATCTTCTTCTTCATCTTCCTTAGGCAATCTCAGTCTTCTTTTGGATCTAGTGAAAGCAGGGGTAGAGGCCTTAGGTGTTTTCTTGGGGGATAGCCTCTTCTTCTTAGGAGGCTCTTCTTCTACCTCTTATTCTTCTCTCTTAGATTCATCATCTTATATCTTTATGTCATCCCCTTTACTTTCAGTGATCAAAGGAGGAGAGTCAGAAGACTTGTCATATTTCTTTCCAATCTTCTCAATTCTCTTCCTTCATCTCTTCAAGATTTTAGGAATCTCAATTTCCAAAGATATTCTTCCCTTTGCTTCTTCATAAGTACCAAAATATGTTTCTTTGGGATCAAAAGGCTCATTCACAAGAGCTTCAATGATGTCTCTGGTCTCATCTATCTTAACCTCATATGCAAAAGGTTTCACCCATGCAACCCTAGGCTTGACTGCTTGAATGTATACTTTGTCATAGTCAAATAGGAAGCAAATATCATCTTTATATTCTTCTACCAATTGTTTTGGAATTTTGTATCTATTATGCATTTTCTATCTGAAATTCTCAAAGTATGCATCCATGATGCTCTCAAAATTATCTCCTAGTTCTGCTATAAATTCATTTATCTGATAGACTATGGGTCTGTCCTTTTTCCATACAATTGTGCCTTTGGAAGGAAAAAACTTCAAAACATAAAAGAATATGCATACCAAGAGTGAACCAAACTTACATGGATTGGTCTTCGATTCCTGGATGCTCTCCATGTTTTTTCTCAATTGGATGAGCTACAACTCGACAAGGTTGAATGAAAGATTTTTCTTGACCACTTTGTATGCCAATTCCACAACCTCACATGGTACATTGTTTGGTCAGCTAGAATAGTATATCTTGTGTGCAATCAAATGAATACCAAACTTCAATTCCATGTATATGACTCCATTGAATTTCATGCCTCTTCCATCCCACTCGGAAAGATTCTTCTTGGCTAGGTCATCCGGGGTAGGGTTTTGGTTGCCTTGGATTTGTCGAGCATTGGGTACCCTGTCACATGGTGTACCATTTCCTTAGTGATCTTCACTAGTTTCTCCAACTAGAGATGCATGTCATGAACACGGCTCAGAACAAACCTAATCCACTTTATCTAAAATTTCTCCGACATATGCAAAATGTGGGTTAAACCCTTGACTTTGAGGTGTTTATGTTCTAGCTTCAGATTCCCATCCACAAAAAGTTTCTCATATGCTTGATTCATCTCCAATGTGCCTATCTTTTGAATTGTGCAATGATAGAAAACTCGAATGTCGTTAATTAATAGTGCCTTTGGAGGAATTTGGGAATGGGCTCCCATTGGATCTGTCTCTTCTGCAATATATGGATGAAGTTTAAACTTTGGTGGTTTGCAAACAACATTCCTTACTAACATCTTGGATCCCTTCTTGACCTTATTGTTAGATGAAGAGGCCATAATTACTCGGAGGATTGATAAAACTTCTATGTAACTAAAACTTTCAAACACAAATTCGCTCTGAGATCGCTATTAGCTCTTAATTACTCTGTAAATTGTAAACAATAACCCTTCAACTCCACCATTTATGAGAAATTTCATGATAGATTTTCATTAAATTCTTTGTACATGGTAGTTGTGATAGCTCTGGTAATTCTCTCAAACTTTCTTGGAAGCTCGAAAAAAACTAACTTTGTATCTTCAAAACCATACAACCCAACTTAACTTGGTTAAGCCTAAGTAACTTGGATTTAACTGAGATCTTGACTCGGTTAGAACCATAATGTGTCCTAATATGCAGATTTGGACTTGCTAGCATATATGGAACTAATGTATGATGGCTTGTATGTACAGTTCCATTTATCTCCATGTATCTTTATTCGGAGATGGTGGATCCACCTAGTTCATTATTTTGGATGCCATTCGATCCTACATTGTTTTGGTCTAAATTCTTAAAAGACTTCCTTACCTAATGCTGACTCATCTGGGTTGTGATTTCAGAAATTTTTGCTTTGCCTTTCTCAAAACCAATATCCAATTTTTCTCTATTCATGAAATTATTGCTTAGATGACCGAGTTGTTTACACACATGACATCTCTTAGTAGGACTCCTTTTTCTGAGATGATTCTTTGCAAAATTTGCACCAATGTGCCCATACTCATCACAATGGCAACATCTGCTCCATGTGTTGTAATCCTAACCAAACATTTCTTTAGCTAGTTGTTCAGCAGGGTTCCATTTCTTATTTCTTCACTTGGAAGACTTATGACCTTGTTTATTACAATTGAAATATTTTCCTTCAAACTTAGGTTTCTCAGTGCATTAAATTTCCCTATGTCCATGTTTGTTGCACCTATACCATTTACCATTAAAATTTGACTTTCCATTGCTCCAACACTTATTTGATGTATGCCCTAACTTACCACAATGATTAAATGTAGGTTTCTTGTTCTTTTGAGCTCCTTGATGTGAGGATTCACCTTATTCAGCATAACCTAATCCTGTTCGTCCATGATGTCTGAATTGAGTTTTCTCTATCAACTGATCCATGCTTACCTGTGAATTCATCATACTCTCATTGGTTTTTTTTTCAGTATTGAGATCATTCTGCAGTCTTTCATTTTCAGTCCTTAGATTGATAACTTCTTGATTTGAACTATTGAGTTGATTTATCATATCTGCTTGTTGAAGTGACAAATGATGGATTTATTTTTCTTTTTCCTCTAATCTTGTACTTAGCAATATTTTATCTTCTTGTGCCACTTCTCTAACATTTTCTTCTTGGTTCTTTTGTTCCATGACTTCACATATTCTAACTGGGTGAATTTCTTGTTCTCTCTTTAACTTTCTAACTTCTTCATGTAAATTGAGATTCTTTGCAAGTAGGTATTCAATGGTTGCATCATCTTCTTCACAACTTCTTTCTTTGCATAAATCTTCAATTCTTTCTTCTATGTAATTTTTATCATTCATTTGCACTGCTAAATCTTTTCTCCTTTTCAGGAAATGAGAGAGTTGCTCCTTGAGTTTTCTGATTTGATCCATGGCTACTTTTAGATCTAGCTTTTCATTTTCAATGGCTTTCTCTAGTCTATATATTTCCATTGCCTTTGATCTTTGCTCAAGTTGTTAAGCTTCTGAAAAGAGAACCTGAAGCTCTAATACCAATTGTTGGAAATATATTGAGGCTAGGTGACTGAGAGGGGGGTGTGAATTAGGAACCAATACAAATTATTCTCTTTTATCCTTTATTAGATTGTCTAATCTAATTGCATGCATGGAACATAAAATCATTAAACATCCACAAAACTTGACACAATATTTGGTTACCCAGAAACCTTCCAAATAGAAAGTAAAACTGGGGTGGAGATGGTACCCACAAGATTTAGTACTGCAGTATAAATTTAGCATGTTAAAGCTTACAATTGACCACTTCTGATGGTCTACCCTATTAGGAGCAATAAAGACTATTAGGTCTACCTTGTGAAAGGATTTATACAATATAATTAAGTATGAAACTCTATTAGGAGATTTTAAAAGGGCTGTTAAGTCCACCTGGTTAAAGGATTTTGTTGATACACCTGTTAGGATGAACTAGTGGATGGTCTGCTATGCAACTCTGATTTACTGAATAAGATCCTTTGAGATAATACTTATCACCTGAATGTGATAGATAAGTCTCTGCTATTCCTTTTACTGTTGTAGCATTCTAATAAATCTGTTATTTCATATTCACATGTATTCTCACTTCTTCTCTTCTTTTCTACTGTATTTGGATAAGTAAAGTATCTTACATATATATCTTATCCAAATTAATTACCTTCATAAGTCAGCTACTATGATATAAATTAATATCCAACAATAAGAACTAAGTCGGCCCAATACTGATACTCGGGTCCAGTAATCCACCAAGGTGATATACTGACACTCGCGTAATATGTTGACACTCGGGTGACATAGTGAATTGGAAACTCTGGCACTCGGGTGACATTGGGTGCTCGGGTCACATTGATCACTCAGAGCTGGTATGCAACTCGGGTAACACTGGTGACTCAGGTGATACTATTTTCCACTATCTGCTCAGTCGACACTGCAACTGCTCAGGTGACACTGCAACTGCTTAGGTTGCACTTCAAGCAGTTGGCTCAGTCAACATTGTAATAATATAAGTGACTAAGTGTTTTGTCACTAATTGACAACATGTCTTTACATAAGGTCAACAAGGATGCCATCCTTCTAGTTCATTTTATGTGTCTTGACCAAAGTCATATACACAAGGATCGATGTGGCTATGATTAAATATTTCAAGGTATTTTGATAGAGTCATAAAAATTCCTTCATCTTCACTAGAGCTTCCTTCCTCTTCTTGTTGACTCTCACCTTCTTGCACCGTGGCTCATTCTTCACCTTCTTGTATGGATGTAAGGTGGGATGGAGATACCTCAATTGTGTGCACCCTTGTATCCATAAAATGGGCTAATTCAAGTATGTGAGAAATAGTGACAAGTTGCCCCCAGTTAGGGTGCCTTTCATTAGGTTCACCTTCTTGTTCTATTCTTGCCTCATCTTGTTGTAGATTCATCTCCTCTGCTTCAGTTAATTGATCTTCCTCTTGCAATTGTTGGGACATTGATTTTTTTGGTTCGAAGGAGGCTCTGAATTGGGGAAAGATATACAATTCCCCTTGGTAGTGAGGATTTTATGTCTGTATGTGTAATAGTCTTTCAAATGACAACCTTGTAATCTCTTCTTCTTCTTCAGTCTCATCATCGGAGTCCTCCATTGGATTTCATACAAAACCATTTCTAGTGGAAGGATTATAAGTCTCTTCATGATATCCTATCCCTATTTTATATGTGGGACTTCCAAACTCAACATGTAGGGATTCTAGCAGTCCTTTATCATTGTCTAGGGGTCCTTTTCCTTTATACCTCATTTTTTGCATGAGTCAATATCCTTTACCATATTCCTACAAGGAAATTTCAACATGCTTAACTTCTTGGTTATGTTCTTCCCCTTTATAAAGCTAGGAAAGAAAAAAAAAATCTTCATTTTCTTTTGAGAAGGAGACACGAGATTTCACCATACCAATCCCTTCATGTATTTCTAATTTATGAGTGATAGAAGGCTTGAATGATGTTGAGGGAATTTTGTAAGATATAGGGAATGTAGGGAGATTAGCCACTGAGGAAAAATTATGTAATTGATATTCTCCAATGCCCATTCTTTTGATTTTCAATTTCTCCTCAAAGTTATGTAGGAGTGATGTTCAGGAACTTTCAGATCCTTTCTCATTAGATGCTTCCTTGTTATGCAAAACCATGTTGTCTTCCTACTTTAAAGTGTTACAAGAGTATGTGCTATCAGCCAAAATAGAACCTCCACTCCATTGTGCAAAAATTTGACACATTGATGATATGTTGAGGGGATCGCCTGCATGTCATGAATCCAAGGTCTCCCTAATATAATTTTGTATGCCAAAGGTAAATCCAACACTTGGAGAATTATATCTCTCTCAATTGGTCCAACTCTAATAGGTAACACAACCAATCCTTTGGATGACCTTTCTTCCTCATAATATTTCTTTAAGGTGATCTTTCTTCTGGGATCTATAGAATGTTCTAAAAAACCTAATGTTGTCACAAGCTTAAGAGTAAAAATATTCAAACCGGCACCTCCATCTATCTAGACATGTTTGACTCTATGTTTGTGGATCAAGACCTCTATATGTAGGGTTTGGTTATGCAGATGATTTAGCAATTTATCATCTTCTTCCGAAAAATATAGGTAATGAGGTGAGGTCATATGGCCTACCATAGCTTGAAACTAATCAACACCAAGGTCCTTTAGTACAGCTATTTCTAAAAGAGCCATTTCAAGAATCTCCTTATGTGATGGTAAGATTTTGAGGAATTCCAGAATGGAAATTTGAGCTAGAGTTCTCTGTAACTAATCAACCAAATTGTAATTTGTAGCTGGGATTGGGATTGAGGTGACTATTTTCTTCAATGTTGGGGATTTTTATATTGTAGGTTGATTTGATGATGAAGATACTCCCTTAAGAGTAACCTTAGCTTGATTCCTTGTGAGAGCATTGGCATATTCAGACTCCTTTTTGTCTTTGATGATGATCACATTAATTGATTAATTAGATGGTTAAGCATGTGGATCACATTGTCATCATTAGGATAGGTGTAATTTACCTTAGTGCCTTGGTTCTTTGAGGATTCCCCTTGTTTATACGAGGGTAAGGGTTGTTTGAAATCCTTGTGATCACTATTTGACTAATGCCCATCAACTATGATAGCTTCATTATCAATTATGTCTTGGATGACATGTTTCAACTTCATGCATTATTTAGTTAAGTGTCCTTTTTTCTTATGATATTTAGAGAAGTGATTGTCGTTCCACCACTTAGGTTTAACTATTAGTTCCCAAGGCTTTGATTCTGGTATTGTGATGATTTTATGAGCCATGAAAGTTTTTAATGTGGTTTTGAGAGGTACTCCAAGAGGAGTGAAATTTCATTTGGGTTTTGGTATCCATGGTGCTTTATCTTTTTGTGTATCTTGATTATTCTTGAAAGGTATTGGAGCATTTGTGTTGTTCTTAGCAGCTTGGATGCTACTATATAGGTTGAATACTGGTTCCTTGGGTTTGAAATTAGGTGAGTCAACCACTCCATCATTGACCACATTTTTGTTCTTGTTCCAATACTTACCTTTGTCTTTACCATTGTTATTGTTAGAATTATTGAAGGGGTTAGTGTCCTTATATAAGGTGATTTCACCTTTCTTCACCAGAACCTCTTTGATTCGGATATCACTTTCCACCAGCTCACTAAAGGCAGTATGCTTTTGCATCTGGATTGTATAATTCATCTCAGGTACCAAATTGTTGATGAAGATGTCAATTTTCTCAATTTCTAGGATTTGTCTAGGATATCTTTCTCCATCTTTGAAGGAATTCAACATAAGGTTCATCATTGTGTTGTTTGGTATTTCATAGATTTAGCATGGTGACCATACACAAGATATTGTAAGAATAATGTTGGATGAACTTTTGTACAAGCTCATTAAATGTTTAAATACTAGGAGAGAGTTTTGTGAACCATTCCAAGGCTTGGCCGCTAAGGCTCCATCAGAACATCCACATTAGATATGTCCTCTCATGCATAAAATCCATGCTAAGAGAAAAAAATTCCCTCACATGATCTTTAGGGTCACCCTCCCCCATTGTACTTGTCATATTTTGGAATCTCAAACTTAGGAGGAAATGGTGGCATGTGTAATTTTTTAGCGAATGGAAAGGGACATATAGACTCCAGCGAATATTCGTTAGAATTTTGTTCTTTTAATTTTTTCAATTATCTAAGTTCACGTCTCATGACTCGTAATTGTTGATTAAGAATGGTAATATGAAACTCTTCCTCATGTTGTCTTAATCCTTCAATATCAAAGTTGGGAGAAAGTTTAAAGCCTGGAGATGCTAAGTGCATGAATTAATTATCCTTGTCCATTTGCATAAGAATTTGCATCATCTTTTAAAATTGTTTGCCTTGTTGACATCTTTGGATCTCCTATTCAGTAGGTTCCTCAACCGAGGAAGAAACACTAGTGTGGCGAGTCTATCGTTCTTGGCTAGATCCCCACTCGTAGGCTGACATTGTCAATGTTTTTTGGCATGCAGTATGATTTGATTGATGTTGAGAGCTTGAAATTTGAAAAAAGTGTATTTATTGATAGATAGTTAGTGTGTCTTGATTTGTAATCCTTTGATTATATCTTGGTTTTTGAAAGGATGAGGGTCCTGGGGTAGAATTGTCGATAAATTTTCCCTTTAAATCAATATCGTCTTTTTGTTGTTGGCTTCTAGTTTTTACCATGAAAGGCAATTATAGTTAAGACTTTATAATGACTATACTAATGGGTCAATGTCAAAGACTTCCAAATGATCACTTGTTTGAGAGCTTAGTTAGAGATGTGTTGGTGAAAGATTATTGAGCTTGGTATAAGGTATCATGTTTTGAGACCTGAATATCTTCTATACGACACTTGTGATCGAGCTGATTGGGGTTGACTGTTGATGAGATAACACGTGACAAGTAATATCATTCAAGAAACTAGGATGAGAGATGATGACGAGTCAATCCACCTGATCAAGAAATGAGAATTTTTGTGAGAAGATATTGTGATTAATTTAGGCCACATAGACAGACATTAAAGTGAACACAAGGACACCAAAGATCAAGGTAACTGACTAGATTCTAATGTGAGCTCATACAAAAATTCTCAAGTTCCCATACGATAATTCCCAGGTTCCTAGACAATTGTTTGATGTTACAGTGTTTTTTTGTATGAAAAATTTGATAGGTGAAAATGACAAAGTATGATAGTAACAGTTTGCCACTTGTTTTGAGTGAATTTGGACCAATTTGTGCAATCTTGAGGTGAAAATATCAATGTTTGAAGGTATTTATGTTGTTTTAGAATTAATTTGGGGTGATTCAAACACATCAAACACAAAGGAGTGAAAATCAAACACTTCTCATCCCTAGAGTCAATTTGTCTTAGTAAGAAAATTTGCACTCGTTGACTTAGGTACACACCCAATAGCTAATTAGAATAATCACCAAGCATGCAATGGCTCCAGTCATTATATCATATTAGCTGATTCCAAACGCTAATGGGGGCACAATATTATGAGTGTCTTGGGAGACTTACTATCTCCCTTGCACTTGGATTATCCACTTTTGGAGGTGAACTAGGTGGATTCTACTCTATGGATTCTAGTAAGGATCTCCATTCGGTTTTATCCTTTGCATCCGTGCAAGCATTATTCAGGCATATAGCCCCACAAAGCATCTTAGCACAAGAAGTCACATAAACATGATTGAGACCGTTAGGTCCTACTTTGTGTTAGACATGAGCCAAGTATAAGCTCAAATAACATCCAACTCCCAAGGCTTTGGCCCCAAAGAGTAATTTTTTTATGTGAGTTGGAGTGGTGTGGCTTACACCTTGTTCTCACATGGATCATTCCCATGAGATTTTTTCCTCAACCGACAAGCCCATCTAAAAGGTATGCATAAAAGTAAATGGATAGAAAAGAGAAGGTCTGGATTTTTTATTCTTCCTCAAAGAGGAGAAGAGCATAATCTATTATTTCTCTTTGTGTTTCCCAAACACACCAAACACTCCAAGTTTTCCCAAAAGATTACTTGTCTAAGGAAAATTAAAACGCTTCTAGGTTTCTGATCTTCCCTAAAAGGGAATAGAGAATAGTCCCCTAATGTTTTAGCTTGACTCACTCAAGTAATACCCTATTTAAACTATGTACCTAAATAATAATTTAAAGAAAACACAATCATTTGGTTGATGATGTCATTAGGAAACCTGCAAACACAAATGTTTAGTAGTTTCAATGAGATTATTCTTCTTCAAATTTCCTATAAGCACAAAAATGTTAGTAGTTTGCAAAACAAGTGTGCTAGTATGACTTTGACAAGAGATCCTTCTACTAAACATCCTGCAAAAATATGTTAAGTTGTTAAACTAGAGAGCCAAAAGACCAACACAAGCATGTTAGAGGTTAGCAAGCCAAAATCAAATTAAATGAATCCCCTAAAAATGCTCTCTATTTTTGAAATGACAAAGTATAGAAAACACTCTGGCATCAAGACTTGTATGTCAATCCATATGTACCCATAGGAAAAAACATGTCAATATGATCTCCCATACGACAATTCTAACAAGTTAATACGATAATTTGAACCAAATTCAGACTTGTACGAAAATACAAGTATTATGAAATGACAAACTAGAGTCTAGTGATTTTTCATACGAGCAGGCATGAAACATTATACAACAATCAGTGCAATTTCGTCAAAATGTGAAAAATATTGAGAATTGGGACAAAAAACCAGTTCCTTCCCCTTGGTGGCCACCAAAAATATATGTGGTAAATGTGGTCTTCAACCTGAAACAGCCAAAAACTTAATAAACCATTAATTCAAGGGTTAGTACCATCGAATGGAAATCAAATCATTATGCAAACTACCCTCAAGAGTAGCTTATTGTTTCCTAGTTGAAGCGAGTTTGATTCTTGGAGGATGTTCATCAGCTTGGCATTTAGAATCAATCACTAGACGAATCCAAAATGGAAGATTCAAAAGATGGACAAGATGCATGAACTTGGATACTTTGCCCTCAAACCCATGGAAATTAAATGCATGAAAACTACTAACCTAAATGCATATTAACCATGAAGTAATCTAAGAAATAATGCACCTACAAACTAAGTAAATAAATCTAAGAAATCATGTTATCACTTAGATGCATCAAATTAAGATACAATGAAGATGAAGGCTACAACATGATCAAAACCTAAAACCAAAATAACATTATAACTTTGCTTCTCTAAATTGCCTCTCTTTGAGCAAGGGGAGCTATCCCTTTTATAGGAAATTCCTCAAAATGGATGGTCAAGTTTGAGCCACAAAGGGTGGTTGAGATTCATTCTACTTATATCCATGTGGTTTTGATTCGGGTGAAAGGTCGTTGATTGGTCAAACTTGTGCTTGTTTGGGGGAGAATAAGACAAATTTGGTAATTATCCACTTTTAATTGCTTTTATTTTAATTTTGAGTGCTCACACGTGTGTGAGGATGTGTGAATGAATTCATTTAATCAAAAGTATTTATGACTTTTAATTAAACCCAATAGTTCAAGCAATTAAGTGATCTGAGTTTTAATTGATAATTTGATTCAACATGTATGATTTAATTATGCAACCAATTTTGATTAAATGCTCACATAATTAGGGTCTAGCAATAAATACATTTGATTTAGGATTTAAGGCCAATTAATCAAAATAGGAGCTATGGGTATGTTAGACCAATTTTAGGTGGTTATAGCTCCAACTAGAAAGCTCAGGCTGAGCAAGTACAAAACCAAGCACAAAACCAAGGTCAGCAGCAACTCATAATGCAGAACTAGCCTAGAAACTTTGTGGCATGGAACAATGGTAGCCCTCCAGTTCCTCCTACCCCTCGAGTCACGTGGGGATAGATTCCTACACTATCCCTTAAAGCCTTGCCTAACTTTAAAAGGGAATATTCTAAGACTCCCGGTGAACATGTGTAAGATGTGCCAGAGGTATGCACATTGCACAACATAATGAAGTTGGTTGTAGCCCTAAGGCTTCTAGCAGCATCCTTTGAGGGAAAAGCTCAGGAATGGTACCGCTCACTCCCCGCCAATTCCATTGCAACCTGGGACCATCTGGGAAACCAATTCTACAAATGTTTTTCTAACAAGGAAGACATGTGCTCATTGTTACAACAACTAATTACTATCAAGAGGGCTCCATAAGAGGCAATTATGGACTTCAACATAGGATTCCACAAGACCTGACATAGAATACATGTTTCTACACGTCCCCCCACCGACATGACCTATGTATTCCACCTAAAGGATTTCAATCCTTGCATCTCTATAATAATTTAAACCATGGGCATACATACACTACCAGATGTATACACAACTTCTGTAAGGAAAAAAATAGCCTCATAGATGCAGGTCAGCTTCCTCCTAGACCTGTCATGTCTATATTTGTAGACTTGCAAGCTTTCCCCAGCCTAGTTGAGAATGCCCCAAGCATTTCTCCCATGCCACAGTCCCATTACTACTACATGATCTCATATCCTAGCACATCACACATTCCTCCTAACACTTTGGCTACTTCCTCTACTATTGTCTTGGAAAATGAGGTAAGTGAAATGAAGAACTTGTTGCGTACCTTTTCTAATGAAATTATTAATTGAAAGAAGTAGAAAGCCCCTTCCAACAGACTACCTTATTAGAAAAACTACTATGGAAGGTTGAACTACCAGGTAAACCAACATCAAGGAGGCATCAAATTTAGTCAACCAAAAGCAAATAACTAGCTGGTAACTGTGAATAACCCCTTGAAAATAACCAGTTGGTAACTATGCGTAACCCCATGCAAGAAAATAACCATCTATTACCTAAAGGTCTCTGCAATTCAAGAGCCACCCCAAAGGTAGATCATCTTCAGAACAAATTGCAAAAGTCATGGTAAGGTCTGCAAACTCATTGTTTATTCTGGTTCCGTAGAAAATTTGGTATCTAAAGAAATGGTAGAAAAATATGATTCCTCATCCTTACCCTACAAGGTGTCTTGGCTTACAAAGAGGAAACAAAATTTATTTGATGAGCATGCATGGGCATAGTTTTCAATAGGAGAATACAAAGATAAGGTGCTATGTGACATTGTAGAGATGGATGCATGCCATGTACTGCTAGGTCACCCTTGGCAATATGACCTTAAGGCCCAACATGATGGGATGAAAAACACTTACATCATCAAAATGGAGGGGAATATTGGAACGTGATCAATTTTGTATGTTATGATTCACTTTTTGGTTGTCATTTATGGTAACACATATGGCATATTGATCAATTAATCTAGAGTTAATTTTTGGTGATTCTATTCTGGAATCGTCTAAGTACAGAGTAGAAATATAGAGGTATTTTGGGTATCAAAGATCGATATCAACGAGTTAAGATGAGAGAGCTTAGAAGGGGATGCTATGGGGTATGTATGACCTACATATAAGATCGATTTGATTTTGGTAAAGTTTACAGAGAGTTACAATGAAATGAAGACAAACGACAGCAATAGAAAAGTGATACTGAGTAGTTGAACTAAAGAGATGATTTGGGGAGTATGACGTGGACTCCTGGAAAGAAAAGATAGATCACGATTGTTGATAATCTATATTTTGATTATGTAAGAGTGTCGACTATGTATTTGATATTTACTTTATTAATTGTATTTTGTATTGAGAGCCAACTATGTAATATTTGATTAAGAGAGCCGACTTGGTAAAGACAAAGATATATATATATATATATATATATATATATATATATGAATAATTTTTGTTGAGTGAAGTGTGAGAGTGGAATGTGAGATATGAGAGATGCGAATGGAAGAATAGAGGGTTGACAGATATCATTGAAGAGCTATGACTGGAACTATCTAAGCATTGAAGATGAATGTTTTGTTCATTACTGAGAACACTTTGTAATATAAGTATATTGTAAGAGTTGTAAGCTCAGTTGGCCCCTAACATGGTGTTATATACCTTTAACAAGATTGTATTCCTCTAACAAGGAATTGTACTATGTAATATTCAGCTCCTAACAGGGTTAGGTCTCCTAGCAGGGACATTATACTTTAGTGCATGCTTTTGGGTACCATCCCCACCGGGGTTTTCCCTTGGCCAGGGTTTCCTCAACAAAAAATAATGGTGTCGTGAGTACTGTATTATTTTTTTTATGTTCCTTTGATTTCAGTGTGCTTATGGTTTATGTTGAATTGGTTTAAATTTTATTTGAAGTGTTGTAATACTGATTCACCCCCCTCTTAGTATTACTTAATCCTAACAATTGGTATCAGAGATTTTGGCCCTTGGATAGAAAGCTTAACAACTTAAGGGAGATCATAATGGATTCAGATAGTCTACAAGAAAACTTTGAAGCTGCACTTGAAGACATTGATAAAGAAAAGGCAGAAAATGGTGACTTGAGATTCAAATTAAGGAGAAAAGATGGATTCATAAAGAAACTAAAAGAGCAACTTGAACTTTCTAGAAATCAAAGACAAGATCTTATGGTTCAAATAAAAGAATATTTAGACAATGATAATTCAGATCAGATAAAGAAAATTGATGAAGAGAATGACACATTGAAGCTTGAGAATGAAGCCATTGCTAAAGAAATTCAATTGGAAAGGATGCTAAAAACAAGATTGAAGAAGCTTTGAAAAATGCGAATTCTTTGATGGAATAAATGAAGAATGAGACTGACCATTACAAGAACAAGTATCTAGAATTGGAGAAATACAATCAAATCAAGGTGAAATTTTTGAGACAAAGAAACACATTGAGAAACTGCACATGAGAAGTGACTTGATCGATGAACAAAGAGACAGACGGAAACCTAAAGGAGATATGACTGGTATTGGCTTCAATGAAGCTGAATGTTCCAAGAATCAAGAAGATAAACCAGATGCAAAGATTGATGCAGAAAAACCCACTCTTGAAGAACCTAAAGAATAGATCAGACCTTCAGAGGTAGATGCTTTGGTTGTAACAAGTTTGGACACATGAAAAGAGACTGCAAAGGTAATTCCCCTTTTAAGAATTTTTCTGGTTATTGTTTTAACTGTAATGCATATGGGCACAAGAAGGAAGAATGTAGGAAACTAAATCAATATGGATATAGACAAGACAATAGAGGAGAACATACGGTGAAACCTACATGTTATAGATGTAATCACATTGGACACATTGAAAAGTTTTGTAAGCTACAAGTAAATCAAGATAGAGGACCTCTTATATGTTAGAAATGCAACAATCTAGGCCATATAGAAAAGTTTTGCAGGTATAATGGAGTAAACAATAGAAGAGTAACACCTCCTAGGAATACATAAAAGAATGACAATGATACTGGTAAGAGTATTGCAGAATTGAAGAGTGATTTTGATAGTTGTTTCAAGAAATCAGAAGATAACAATAGTGGAAAGATATGGAAGATCAAAGAGACAAGTGAGATATTGGTTCACGGAGAGACAGTAGATGCTACTGGATCTTCGGCTGATGATAAAAAAGCAGCATCAACCTAATTGGTTGATCATGACCTTAGGGGGAGCATTAGATAAAGAAATCATAATATATTTCACCCCTTATTTTGAAGAGTGAGCTCTAGTGAGCTTAATTATGATTGTGGCCGAAACCATGGAAATTATATTTAAGATCGCAACATCGGATGATGCATATATTTTGATCGTGATATTTATGACTGACTGGACAACATTGGGTAAAGTGAGCTTTTTATAACTTAACATTGTATAAAGCACTGAATGATTATCTATTTCCTTACCATTTGACGAGTAGCAACCTAAGGAGATCAGAGAACAAAGAGATTCAGAATATCTAGCAATTACCTTGCGTGATTGATCTAAGTGAATACTCAAAATTCAATATGTGAAAGGTATTACATCATCTACTTATACAGAAACTATGGATCCACATGTACATACACATTGAGCATAGATGTCCAGGAATGCACCCTAGTGGTTAGAGAACATGGATACCTACTAGTATTCAGATTTTACAAAGTTATCGAAGACAGAACAACACATGGGTTGATGGAGAACTGTTTGGAATGATTGAGATTCTTCAGAGGTAGATGAAAGAAAGATACAGGATCCCTAAAGACTTAGTTGAAAAGTACAAGGATACAATATGTTTCATGGTTTAAAATGATTGTGTATGCTTTGAGGTAGTTTTTCCTATAAAGAAATGGTGTTACCCTATAGTAGATGAAGTGAGTTCATAAATACTAACTATGCAGATCGAACATGTTTTGGCATCTGAGGTAGATACTTCTGAGAAGAGATGGGGTACTTATGAAGAAAAAATAGCTGAGGTGAGAGAAGAATAGACTGGAGGATTGAGGAAAAGAAAAGTGGAGAACATCATTCATGAATGTGGAGTTAAGGCAAGATTTATTGAGGTAGAGTTGAGGGAAGTAAAGATGAAATTGGCAGAACAATCTTCTGGATTGGAAAGTGCTAGTACTTCAGCCCTTCTACATCCTGAAGTTGTGATTACAAATAATGAACCTACTACAGTCATTGATGTAGACAACCCTTCATCATCTTTGAAGACCTCGTAGGTAGTAAAATTGGTTCCTAGAGTGAGCACTAGATCCACGAAACATAAATCACCACCTAAAGAACAAAGGACTAAGAGAGAAGAGAATAAAGGTGAAAGTGATAGACAAGTATGGAAGCCTGACTTGAAAATGATTGAGAAGAGAGATATTTAGTAGGGAAAGTTGGTTACAATAGACAAATACTATGACAAGTATGAGGAATCTAAAAAACTTAAGATTCGAGATATTGTAGTAAATCATTTACTTGTTTTCAAGAAAAAAATGTTGGAGATTGAGGGTAGTGTACTTGAATATTTGTATGGAAGATTGGAAATAAGAAAATAGTTAGCACATATTGAAGATGAGACTATTAGGAGTCAAGTGATTTACAAGATGTTACCTATGATATCTATGCAAGAGAGAGATAGAATATTCAAAGAACTAAAACCTTTCTTGAGAACTAGGCAAGGTTAGTAAAGATCATGGCAAGAAAGTATGAAGATATTACTGAAGAGATTGAGAAAGCACTAGATCAGATAATTATGTCAACTATTCCTGAGAAGACTAAACCTACTAAGACTACAATGCCTACATCCTTAGGAATGGGAGAGAGTTCAATAGCAGCTGAGGCAAGTACTGAGAAAAGCGAAGATGACATGCAACTAGATTTCTATGTTTCTGGTGTGCATGTAACACTTGACACTTCTCATGATGAGAAGGACCCTTTCAAAGGAAACATTGATAGTACTATGGCTGGAGAGGATGAACTGAAAGAGGAAGAATAGAAAGAGGAAGAGGAAGTACATAAATAAATGAAGCGGGAAGAAGAAGCAAAAGATGAAGTCAAAACTGAGGTAAACACATCTTTTATCCTATTGTTGGCAATTAAAGAAAAACCTATAGATGTTGATGTTGATCGCATGGATGAGGATGAGTTGGTGAGATTGGCTTTCACCACACTTACTAATGAAAAAGAGATATTGGAGAAAAAGAGTGACAATAAGACTAAGGTAATATCCAGGGAAATTGATACGGTGAATAAATTGCTTCTAGTACCTATTTTTTTCCAGAGAAGAGATGATATAGAGAACTTGAAGATGAGACTTGATGAGTTTTATGGTCACTATGAGAACTTAGTAAAGATTTCAGAAGATAAAGCAAAGAAGAGCTACTTAGAGAAAAAATTGATTGAAGTTTTCCAGTCTATTTCATGGGACTTGGGAATTCTGAGAACTATTATAGCAAATTCTAAGAGTTGTGTTGCACATGGAAGGAAGCTATTTAGTTAATGCATGAACCCAATCAGACATGTTCAGATCATTGAGGACATTATTGCTAAGGATGAGGTGACCTTGAACAGTATGATGGATAGTTGTGAGACCTCCTCACAATCTGTGATGGAGATGGACAACAAAGTAACAAGAATTTTGGATAGGCTAAATGTGTTGGATATTGAGAAAGGGAGAGTCATGAAAAGGTTTAGTTTTCTGAAGAGTTTAATCACTCCAAAGCTATCAATTCTTGAAACCCACTTATCTAACATGGAGAAGACTGTAGAAGCACTGAAAAACTCTATGCCCATAGATTTGAAAGTAGAAGAGACAACATCATTTGCACTGAATGGACTAATTCATGTCAGTCATCTATTGATTAAGTCATGGAGTGCAGAAGTAAAGATCTTGGAAGACTTGTTTCAATATATTCTAAAAATGGTGAGCAAGCACTAGTCTTATTACTTTTTATGCACTTTTGTCATTGTTGTCAAAGGGGGAGAAGAGAAGAGAAGAAAAAAATGGAGAAGAGAAGAAAAAATGTATTATATATATATAATAAAATATGAGAAAAAGAAAAATTAAAAAAGGAGAAAAGAAAATAGAAGAGGAAGAAAACAAGAGACAGTTTTGTTGGAACACTTAGTCAATTTTTGTTAAGTGTTGCCATCAATTCCAAAGGGAGAGATTGTTGGAAAGTGATCAATTTTGTATGTTATGATTCACTTTTTGGTTTTCATTTATGGAAACATATATGGCATATTGATTGATTGATCTGGAGTTAAGTTTTGGTAATTCTATTATGAAATCAACTAAGTACAGAGCATAAATATAGAGGTATTTTGGGTATCAAAGATTGAAATTGACAAGTTAAGATGAGCGAGATTAGAGGGAGATAATATGGGGTATGTACAACCTAAATCTAAGATTGATTTTATTTTGGTAAAGTTTACAGAGAGTTACAGTGAAATGAAGAGAGGCGACAACAATAGAACAATGATACAGAGCAGTTGAACTAAAGCAATGGTTTGGGGAGTATGACGTGGAATCCTGGAAAGCTAAGATAGATCATGATTTTTGATAATCTATATTTTGATTATGTAAGAACGCCGACTATGTATTTGATATTTACTTTATTAATTGTATTTTGTATTGAGAGCCAACTATGTAATATTTGATTAAGAGAGCCGACTTGGTAAAGACAAAGATATATATATGAAGACTTTTTGTTGAGCGAAGTATGAGAGTGGAATGTGAGATATGAGAGATGAAAATGGTAGAGGAGAGGGTTGACATAGATTATTGAAGAGCTATGACTGGAACTATCTAAGCATTGAAGATGCTTGCTTTGTTCATTACTGAGAACACTTTGTAACAAAAGTATATTGTAAGAGTTATAAGCTCAATTGGCCCCTAACAGGGTGTTGTATACCTTTAATAGGGTTATATTCCTCTAAAAAGGAATTGTACTATGTAATATTCAGATCCTAATAGGGCTAGGTTCCCTAACAGGGACATTGTACTTTAGTGCATGCTTGTGGGTACCATCCCCACTGGGGTTTTCCCTTGGCCAGGGTTTCCTCGACAACAAATAATGGTGTCATGAGTATTGTGCTATTTTTTTATGTTCCTTTGATTTCAGTATTCTTATGGTTTATGTTGAATTGGTTTAAATTTTATTTTAAGTGTTGTAATACTGATTCACCTCCCCCCCCTCTTAGTATTACTTAATCCTAATAGGGAATAGTTACACCTTGAAACCCTTACCTGATCCAAAACCTTATAAATAGAAGGAAAAAATGATCATACTGGTAGGAGAAAAGGAGATGTTAGAAACCATAAAAGAGGTAGATGTAGGCTATGCTTTAGTACTAAAACCCAAGGAGAAAGTGGAGAAAGAAAAGACTAAGAAGATACCCAAGGAGGTCGATGAATTATTGAAAAAATGCAAAGGTATAGTTGTAGGAGACTTACCCATTTCCCTCCCACCCTTAAGAGACATATGTCAGCATATTAACTTCATCCATGGTGCATCTTTACCCAACAAAGCAACATATAAGTTGACCCCTAATCAAAATGCATAAATTTCAAGACAAGTGCAAGAGTTGCTACACAAATGCGTAATTCATACGAGCCTAAACTCATGTGCATTACCTAGTGTAATAGCACCCAAAAAGGATAACAAGTGGAGAATCTGCACTGACTCTAGGTAAATAAACAAAATCACAATCATATACAAATTTCTAATTCCCAGAATTGAAGACCTACTAGACCAATTAGGGGGTGCATGTTATTTCTCCAAGATAGACCTTAAATCAGGCTATCATCAAATCAAGATAAGACCAGGAGATGAGTGGAAAACAACTTTTAAAACCATAGAAGGACTGTATGAGTGGCTTGTAATTCCATTTGGTCTTAGTAATGCATCGAGTACATTCATGAAATTAATGAATGAAGTACTCCATGATTTCATTAGCAAATTTATTATTGTATATTTGGATGACATAATTGTTTTCAACATCTTAAAGGAAGAGCATTTGGATCATCTCAATTAGGTCCTAAGAAGACTCCATGAACACCAATTGATGATAAATCTAGAAAAAAGTGTGTTTTTATGCAGGAAGAGCTTACATACCTTGGTTTTGTCATCTCAAAAGGAATACTAAAGATGGATCCAGAAAAGGTGGATGCAATTTTAAGTTGGCCAACCCCAAAGACCTCAAGTGAAGTCAAAATATTTCATGGCTTAGCAACCTTCTATAGGAAATTTATCAAGAATTTTAGTCAAATCTGTGCACCACTGTTGGACACTATCAAAGGAGGCAAGAAGGTAAAGTTTGAATGGAACACTAGGGAAGATGAAGCATTTGAATACCTTAAGAATAGAGTAGCACAATTTCCTATTCTTATTCTCCCTAATGTCAATAATATTTTTACTGTGGAGATTGATGCAAGCAACTTAGCCATTGGGGCAGTACTTAGCCAAGAGGGCAGACTTGTTTCCTTCTTCTCAGAGAAACTTAATGAGACTAAGAAGAAGAAACATATGACCTAGAGCTCTATGCCATGGTCCAAGCCCTTAAAAAGTGGATACACTACCTTCTGCCCAAGGAATTCATTTTCTTAATAGATAATCATGCCCTAAGTTATCTAAATAGACATGAGAAATTAAGTTGCAGACATATGAAATGGGTAGAAAAACTACAAACTTACACTTTCACCATTAAGTACAAAAAGGGCCAAGCAAATAAGGTAGAAAATGCTCTCAACAGGAGAGTAAATTTGATACAATAAATAAAGGTACAAAGCATAGGGACTGATGCCCTTAAGAATTTGTATAAGGATGATCCAAATTTTAGAGGAATCTATCAGGTTTGCACTACACTTTCTAATGCTTATCATACCTTATACTTTCTTTATCTAATGTAAACAACTCTTCTATTCAAGGGAGGACAACTATGTATCCCAAAATGTTCAATGAGGAGTAACTTGATTAAAGAAAAACACTATGGTACATTGAGTGGTCACTTTAGTATAGATAAAACTCTTGAATTGGTTAGGAGGGACTACTACTGGCACAAAATGAAAACTGACATAAGGAGATTTGTGGAGTCTTGTACCATTTATCAAAGGGCTAAAGGGATTAGTACAAACAAAGGTCTCTATCAGCCCATACCAATTCTGAAAAAACCATGGGAAAGTGTGAGTATGGATTTTTTCATGGGCCCTCCTAGAACAAAACAGGGATTTGATAATGTTTTTTTCATAGTGGATAGATTCAACAAAATGGCTCATTTTGTGCCCTGCAAATAAACTAATGATGCATCCCACATTGCTAATATTTTCTTTAGAGATGTGGTCAGAATTAATGCTTTACCTCTCTCTATTGTCTCAGATAGAGATGTGAAATTCCAAGGTCACTTTTGGAGGATCCTTTGGAAAAATCTTGGCACCAACCCTTCATTCAGTTCTACATACCATCCATAAGTAGATGGATAGACTGAAGTAGTAAGTAGGCCCCTAGGAAATCTCTTAAGATGACTCACAAAGCAATATGGCCAATCAGGGGATTCTATTTTCCCTCAAGCAAAGTATGCTTATAATGATACCATTAATAGAAGCACTGGTAAGACACCCTTTTAGATAAACTATGGATTACATCCTAAAGGAGTTATGGAGTTATGGGATCTACCAAATGAATTCAAAGTAAGTTCACAAGGAGAGGAACTAGAAGATCTGATCAAACACGTACATGAGAAGGTTAGGGCCACATTGCAATCCAATATAGAGAAGTATAAGGTTTAGGAAGACTAGAGGAGGAAACATGTCACTTTTAAAGTGGGAGACAAAGTATGGGCATGCCTTGAGAAGGGCAGGCTACCTAAAGAAAAGCATGCCAAGTTGCAGATGAGAAAGATAGGGCCTTGTTAAATCATTCACAAGTTTGGAGAAAATGCTTATGAAATTTCTCTACCTCCTACTATTTTCATTTCTCTAATTTTTAATGTCTCTGATCTCACTCCTTTCAAGGGTGATGCATGTTCTAATGTTTCTTTGCAGGATGTAGACAATGAACATGTTGAATGGCTTAAGGATCTCCCTCCTAGCCAACCAATGAAATTGGAGAAGATCTTGGAAACCAAGGTGGTAAAACACATAAGGAGGAACACTTATAAGAACTATATAGAAAATGGAAAGGCCTACTTGATCTAGATGCCACATGGATGGATGAGAAGACCATAGCCAATCATGGTACGATAATGGAGGAGTTTCTCTCAAGTGGGAACTTGAGTTTTCAAAGCCATGAGAGTATGGTGCAGGAGCACCCCTCCAAAGATGTAATAAATTAGGGTTTGATAGGCCTTAGATGCCTTAAGGATCATTGGATCCATTTGATGCAATAAAGGCCCATTTATAAGACTAGTTGGCCCAAGGTGCACCCATAAACCTTATGGTCAAACTTGGTAAAAGGGCAAGTCTTTAATGATTTTTGTGGTTTTTAGGTGTCTTAGGTTGTCTTGAGTGGAAATGCACTCATTTAAAGTTTTAAGAGTTCCTAAGTAGTAAAGGAAAACAAATTTGCAAAAATGTTGCAAAGTTGCAAAAAGCTACTTAGCAACTTTTGCAACTTTTAAATGCAAAATTGCTTGAAAACTCCCCATGATGAAAAATAACTGATTGAATGTTTGAAGATGATAAGTTGATGATCACCAAGCTGGAAAAGTAAATGCAAGACATTAAATCAGTTAATGTATTGTATTTTCATTGATGTCAACTTGATATAATCTTATTGTTCATACACAAATTGTCATATACTTGAAGAGACCGAAGAGACAAATTTTATGTGGTTGGTAAAAAATAAAAGTTCTTTATACATCGAGGGACAATGCACACCGACAGATAGTGTAAACTGAGCACAATAGTAACTGATCAAGTGTTACCGAGCAAGTTTCACCGAGAAGTTCACAATGTATACCGAGCAACACAGTTAACTGAAGTTGCTACCGAGCACAACTGAAGTCAATAACCGATCTAACTGGAGTTGATGACCAATCAGAACTGAAGTTCAAGAATGACAAAACTACTTAGCTGGAAAGAGCTATATTTAGAGATTGACTAATTGATTGCTTTATTCTTAATGATTAGTTAAACTAAAGCATGGAAGAGATTTAAAGTGTAGTTATCAAGGAGAGATCTACGGAATAAAACTAAAGTAGATCTTTATGGGATAAAGAAAAGATTGGTGAGTTTTTCGGATCAAGAAGTGATCTACAACAAATAAAAGGAGATTGAGTGGCTAATAATGTATATATAAAGAGAGAATTAATTAATTAGAAATGGAGGAATGTTGAATATATTCTGGTGAAGATAGAATTCTTCATGTAGATCTGATCATACAAGCTGAAGAACGGAGCCAAAGAATTCTGAAGACACCGAGCAACAGAGAACAGAGCATTCACCAAGCAGAAAGAAGAAAGAATAAAAGCAAAGGAACTAAAGTGAACATTGATTAGAAAGGTATTATTGGACTAACAATAGATCTAAATATCTACAAGTTAAAGTTCTATTATTGAACAGATCATTTACTATATCAGTTTAACCATTGATTCAGAAAATCTCTTAACCGAGCGAGATTTAACAGTCCTTAATGTATTGAGATACTCAAGAGTATCAAAAGGTTTTCTTGTTGACAACATAGTGAGTGCTAGGTCAAAATATAAATTATTAGTTTTGAATCCTCTAACAAGGTTGCACTTAATAGTGTGTTTGTAACCTTTAACAGGGTTGGCTCTTCATCGAGCTCACTTCAGAAGAGTGAAAATTTTGGGTTACCGATCCCAAGTGGTTTTTCCCTTAACAAGGTTTCCATGTTAAAATCTATGTGTCAAATGTGTATTTATTTCATTGCATTGATATTTTTCTTTACACATTAGTGATACTAGATTGGTCGGTTAACACTAAGTGTATTTACTGGTATTCGATAAAGTCTAGAAAAGATAAACAGTAGATCTTACCAAATAGGTTATATTTGATAAATCTATTTAAGGCATACATCTTGATGGACTGAAAGATAACTAGAGGATATTATATTTGAGATATAAGCTTTGGTTGGATTTTTGGAATTATTTTAAGGCCACTAATTCACCCCCTGCCCTTTCAGTTATTCTAACAATTGGTATTAGAGCTTTGGTGCTTGGAAGAGAGTTTGAAGACTTAAGCTAAAGATCACAAGATGGGTAAAAATGTTCCTAAGTTGAACAAGGACAACTTTGCATCATGGAAAAGAAGGATAAGACTTCATCTATCAGGTATTGGAAATGATGTCACACAATAATTGGATACTGAATATGTTGCACCTACTAGACCTTTAACTGTTGATCAATTGAGAAAGAGAGAAATGAACACAATTCTATGATGATAGAACTTGATTCTTCACTATCTGATGTTGAATTTGAAGATGTGAAATCATGCACCTGTCCAAAGAAAATGTGGGACAAACTCAAGCTAGTACATGGAGGAGGCACCAATGTACTGAGAGATAAAGCTGAAAGCATAAGAGGAAAGTTTGATGACCTAAGAATGAAAGAAGGAGAGAACATCACTCAGTATAGTAGCAGAATCAAAGAATTTATTAATGCTATCCATGGAGTAGGAGGAGTACTTGAGGAAGAAATAGTTGTAAGTAAAATTCTTAGAACCTTACTACTTGTTTATGCTATTAGAGTATCTACAATTCAATAAATGAGAGCAATAGAAAATAACAATGTTACTCTTGATAGTTTGATTGGTAGACTTATTTCATTTGAGATGAACAACTATGACAACAGTGTCTTACCAACTATTGAGTCTACATTCAAATATTCTATGAAAATAAGCAAATCTAGTAACAAACACACTATGAGAAATGATAGTGACAGTGATAGTGATGAACAAGAACTTGATGAACTTGAAGCACTAATGGCTAGAATATTACATAGAGGTAAAGGAAGATACAAAGGTAAATTACCATTGGTCTGTTTTAATTGCAAAGAAATTGGACATTTTGTTGCTAGATGCACTAAAAAGAGAAAGGATGAAAGAAAAAATGACAGATCTTATGAAAAGAAGTATGACAGAAGTGATGACCAAGACTATAGAAGCAACCAACACTCTGACAGAAGAGATAACTGAGATTACAAGGACAAAGGCAAGAAGGCTTGTTACCTGGTTGAGAACAAAGCTAAACATTCTACTACTGATTCTGATGAAGATGTTGAGGTAGTATTTGTTGCTATGAAGAATTATTCAGACAAAGAAGAAAGGTATGTTGAAAATTTACTCATATCTAAAGTTAACAAAAATTATGTATGTATTATTGATATTGGTTGTACTCATCACATGACTGGAGATAAAGAAAAGTTTGAAACTTTTGAATATTATAATGGTGGATCAGTTAGGATGGGTAATGACTCACCTTGCCCAGTTGAAGGAAAAGGAACCATCATGTTG
>MU223804.1:6133291-6145056 GCA_018584345.1 Thuja plicata | reverse complement strand
CACATGACTGGAGATAAAGAAAAGTTTGAAACTTTTGAATATTATAATGGTGGATCAGTTAGGATGGGTAATGACTCACCTTGCCCAGTTGAAGGAAAAGGAACCATCATGTTGAATAATCTGATCATATGTGAAAATTCATATTGGGTGAAAGGACTTAACTATAATTTGTTGAGTGTTTCATAGTTGAACAACACTAGATACCGAGTTGCATTTGAGAACAAAAAGGCAATGATCTATAATGAAAAAGGAAAGTTGATCGATACTGGTGAAAAAAATAAAGGTAATCTATTCTATCTTGATGATATTGAGATTGTAATCACATAAAGATGGCCATCTAAACCCTAGACCCCCAATCTCAACAATTAATCAAGAAACCCTAATCTTAATAAACCCTAAGTCCTAAATCAAATAGGCAATTCATCAAATTCAAACTGATCTAACCTAAACCCTAGGTCCTAATTGATCATCTTACTTGATTAATTAATTAATCCCTAAAATCACATTACATTGGCAAATAAACCTTATGTTAATTATTTAATTGATATTCTGATATATTAATTAAATAAAATTGCTAAATTGTCAATTAAATAAAAAAAGTGAATTAAATTAATTAATAAAAACAAATATGCATTCAAAATCATTTAATTTATTAAAAATGCATATGACATCATCAAATTCAATTGACTGATTATCAAAATGGAAACAATCCAGTTACACTCAGTTAACTGATTCTCCACTATCTATCATTTTGGAAACATTTCGGTTAACTGAAAATAAATTTGGAAGTTTCTGAAAAGACTAATCAGTCAGTTCAGTCAACTGAATCTTTTGACCAATCACATCTCTTGCACATGGATTGTGCTTCTTCAATCTAATCTGAGCCATTCTTTTCTTTTGATCTCGATCATTGATTATATCCCAAAGCTAAAACCATTGAATCTTCCATCTATATTGGGTCCTTATATCCCTCCATCCACCACGCCTATAATTACTATCTTGTCATCCACTTACCCTATCCCCCATCAAGATCAATAAAGACATGTATCCTTGAATTATCCCTATCAACCCATCCATATGAACCATCCATATCGACCCTATTCATCCATAATTCCCAAGTCTTTTGGAAGCAATTTGGATGTACAATGAAGAAATCAGAAATTAAAGAATCCACTTTCATTTGAAGATCACTATGTCCAATCTAATCGACATGTGATTACAAATAAAAGTGAAATATTCAAGAGACCATAAAGGTCCACTGAGCAAATAATAAAATCAAAGAAAATATGGGTTCCTAAATCCATCATGGAAGAATTGCGTTCTAAATCATCCAAAAGCAAAGGAAAATCAAAAGCTATGTGGATTCCCAAGTCTCTTCTAAAGGAATTGTATACAAAAATAAAATCAAAAGCTATGTGGATTCCCAAGTCTCTCTTAAAAGGATTGAACAAAAATGAAAAGTCAGAGTTGGCATTCAAGCTTCCAAAATCTTCCACTTCATCTCCATCTAAACATCTCTCATCTTCTAACTCTATTTTGGGTCCTTGTGTCCCAATATCCATTACCTTGAATACTTCACCCTCTTCTCCATCTGTCTTGGGTCCTTGTGTACCAAGATCCATATTCACTCATACATCAAAGCCTCAAGCTATTCCATCCACTTTTCCTCCATTTGTCCACTACCCTTCAAGGGGTGTGTCAATGTTGATCTTATCACCATACCCTATCCAATATCATGCACCTATCACCTACCCATCCATCTCATATCCTTCCATCCATCTTATCCAATCCATCACATAAATCCTTGGCTACCATCTCTCTTATCTTCCATTCATTCTCTACCATCACCCTATCAGCATCTTTGAGCATACTTTCAGCTGTCGTGGCCCATCATATTATATCTTTGAAAGGAGCACTATCTAAAGAGAAAGAAGCTTAAGTTCCTTCGTAAAATTAAAAGTACAAAAAAAAAAGTGCCTTGGTGAAAGCCTGGTAAACAGGCACCTTGGTAGCAAAAGTAAAGACAAATCAATCTGTCCTATGGTGAAAACCACTTCTTGTGGCGCTTTGGATAAGTACCATGATGAAAACCTGGCAAACAGGCGTAATGCATAATTTCTCCTACTTGCACTCTTCACTTGGGGTAAAGTTCCTTCCATGTCATCTTATCCATCATATCTTACATCTAGCTAGCTCGTGAACATCCATGTTCCTTCTACTGATCTTGACAAGGTTGATCCTATCCATGAACACACATGTATCAAACCATCCATTATCCTTTCCATCAACCTATTCACTTTCTCTCATCCATGGAAGCCTATTGTGATCTTTCTTATCCCAAGCCTATCCCTCCTATCTCTGAGCATTCCTGGCATAATGCCAAAACATCCACTTATACCTCCATCACCCCTTATCTTGATTGCGTTATCATAACTATATCCTATCCAATTTACCCCTTGGTCTTGATCAAAATTGAAAAGCAAGTTCTTATAAGTCTCTTGACATGTCCACTCTTTTGGACCACATGCTTTTCATGACATCAAGTCATTATCTTATATGCTATCCAACACCATTCCATGAACCTACATTGCTATATTTGTTTTTCCCTAGCTTGTGTAATCTTGAGGAGACTGTCCTTGAGGGTTGCATTCACCCTCTTCATCCATAATTGCCTATTCCCCTCATCCATCAACTTTCTAATCCATATATAATGTTCTGAACCAATGTGATCTTTCTTGAGAAAGAGAAAAATCTAAAAAATCTAAAAATTGAAAAGAAGAAAAAGTGCCTTGGTTAAAACTAGGTAAATAGGCGCCATGGTACCAAAAATAGAATCTCTACCAAGTAGGTGAAAACCTGGTAAATATGCACCTCTTGTACTCAGCACTCCATCTATCAATGCTTAGTCTTGGCATCAATCCTTTTCTTCAGTTTGTACATATCTTTCAGTCACTTTCGTGACACTTTGGTTCTTCTGAGAACCCTCCTGGCTTGAAACCAATCTAGAGTCATAACCTAGGGGAAATCAAATTGGATTTGTCCTCGCAGTATGAGTCAAGTCAATCATCATCGTTCGCTTCTAGGGGCATGGGTCCCCAAATTTGATCACATATTTGGCTTACACCATAGTCAGTAATCTTGTCATTTCTAAAGGACAACTCACTACTGACGCAAACAAGTGTTTCTCAACACCCTAATCAATAATGTTTCTTAACACTATCTTTGGATGCATCTATGTTTCTTAACACACATTGGATATTGCAAACGTAAATAATAGAACAATAACACTCAAACACATCGCACTCACAAGCACAATGGTGTTTCTCAACACCTCATACATATACACATCTGAAAACTTTGAAATTGGTTGAAGTATGCTGAACTTCTATTTGTATGTTGTCTTTTCTCATTGATTTTTGTTACTCTTTTCTTTGTCTACTGCTTATTGGTGTGGTCCCGATGATCCAAGAACATCAAATAAACTGGGTGTATGTGGTAAGAGCTCCTGCATTAAGGCAGAAAAGCCTCACATCCCTCGATCCTATTTATTTGTACGCCAAGGTGAGGTCAGAACTATCTCCTTGACTGTTATTGCTCTTCTTGTTTACGCAAGATCACACTCATGGTTATCTTGGCTTTGAATGCCTCGATACTGGTGTACTCTTGCAACATAAAATAGAAACAACATTCATGTCATCTCATCTTTTGTGCCCCAATACTTACGTTAGTTTATCATATCTTATCCAATGAAATTCATATTCATATTCTTATTGTCGCAGTGGCACCAATAAGGATTGTATCGATTCTGATGTTCCAAAAAACTCTCAATGATGAAAAATTTCAATGCTAAAGGTTTAGTGACTACACCTTAGGTTGCATTCATGTTAGTCTTTCATCTGCATCTGCATCTTCTTGGTGTTGAAATATGTATAATATTGATATCTCTCTCCAATCTGAAGGATCTAAGGTTCTTATCAATCAATCTTCATTTCGTCAAGTGGTCAGTTGTGCGTGAACATGACACCCCTTGCTAATCTGACTATCCTGATTCCATTTTTAGGATCAAAATTGAAATCTGCAGCTGACTGCTTGCACAACCAATGGAAATCTCTCATGCTTTTCTTCTAATCAATCCTTATATCTTACTTTTGGTCAATCTCAGTCAAACATGACCTCTCATCAAGTACATCTTTGTCCTAACCATGTGGGAACTATTTCTAATCGAATCAGCTTCTTCTTGCCTTATGTTATCAATTAAATTGCTTCTCATCACTGGGGCACCTATCCATTTTTTGATTTCACTCCCAAGGGGTCAAGATCAGGACATCAACATTCCAGTGATCGTATCCTCAATCAAAACCCCATCGCTTGGGGCATCTCAGCTTCATCACATCAAATCAAGTTGAGATCATCTTAAAATCAAAGGCAACCTAATCAATGGTCTTATACAGTGGTGAATACACTCGAAACCAGATAAGATCAATCTATACGGGCTATTCATTATTGAAACCATATACATTGATCAAATTGGCTTCATCGCTTCAAATCAAATCAATTTTCTTGCTAATTAGATCTCTTAACGGTAATCAGTTTCATCTCTTCAAATCAAATTGGTTAATTGTTCAAACCAATCAAATGGTTTAAGATTTCGTACCAGATGTTCAATTTCATCGCTTCAAATCAAATTGAATATTTTATTTATATATTTTGATCGATCTTCATCCAATCAAGCTCGGAGTCGGTCTTCTTCTTCAAAAGAATGGTTTCAATGCTTCAAATCAAACTATTCTTGATCTCATCGCTAACAAGTCTTTGAGTCAATGTGCTTATCACACATCAATTCAAAGAGGGGCAAATATAATCACATAAAAATGGTCATCTAAACCCTAGACTCCCAATCTCAACAATTAATCAAGAAACCCTAATCTTGATAAACCCTAAGTCCTAAATCAAATAGGCAATTCATCAAATTCAAACTGATTTGACCTAAACCCTAGGTCCTAATCTATCATCTTACTTGATTAATTAATTAATCAATAAAATTACATTACATTGGAAAATAAACCTTATGTTAATTATTTAATTAATATTCTGATATATTAATTAAATAAAATTGCTAAATTTTTAATTAAATTAATTACTAAAAACAAATATGCATTGAAAATCATTTAAATTATTAAAAATGCATATGACATCATCAAATTCAGTTGACTGATTATCAAAATGGAAATAATCCAGTTCTACACAGTTAACTGATTCTCCACTATCTATCATTTTGGAAACATTTTGGTTAACTGAAAATCAATTTGGAAGTTTTTGAAAAGACTGATTAGTCAGTTCATTCAATTGAATCTTTCGACCAATCACATCGCTTGCACATGGATTGTGCTTCTTCAATCGAATCTTAGCCACTCTTTTCTTTCGATCTCGACCGTCGATTCGAGAGAGATTTCTATAAAAGAGAAACTCTTTTCCTTCACAAAGGATCCTAATTTTTTGCATTATCGTTATCATGTCGCATTTTCTTTTAATCATTTAGCTTTAATTATTGTTATTACTTTCAAGAATGCAAATATAATTTAGAGCACATTTTCAATTTGGTGTTATTAAAACGAATCAATACACATTCAATTTGGTGCTTTGAAACTTAATCTTAAATAGCTTGGATTAACAACAAATCTGCATCTTGCATCTATCGTTTTAGATCATTTAATCTAGATTAAAAATCCTTTGTTTAGGTTATTGGTGTAGTCACTGAGCTTGCGATGACCTGAGAGCAAGCTCATACTCCTACCTACTAGAAGGTAATAGATTATTTTAGGTTAGTGTAGTTGTTTATTGTTTTTAGATTTCATGTTTTCTAACCCGCTAACCATATAATGATCTATTGAAGTGTGTGTTTGTCGTGCAGCTAGAAGGTACCTATTTTCACACGCACAAAGACCACTTTTTTATTGGCTATAAATGAAGATGTTTGGTTGTGGCATAAAAGGTTATGTCATGTAACATTTGACAACATGGTTAAGATAAGTAAGAAAAGAAAAGTAAGAGGCTTACCGAGTATTTGAGAACCTGACCATGTTATGTGCAAGAATTGTCAAAAAGGAAAAATGACAAAGTCTAGTTTCAAGAGCTATTATGGTGATACATACTTCATTCTATTTGTTGATGACTATTCTAGGATGATGATTGTATGTTCTTAAAAGAGAAATCTGAAGCATTTAAGATGTTCAAATGGTATAAAGCAAAAGTTAAAAAGCAAAGTGGAAAAGAACTGAAATGTTTAAGATCAGATAGAGGAGGAGAATTTATTTCTGATGAATTCACTAACTTTTGTACTGAGCATGAGATTAGAAGAAAAGTTTCTACACCAAGAACACCACAAAAAAAATGGGATTGCTAAAATGAGGAATAGATCAATTATTGATTGTGCCAGAACACTAATGATTGAAAAAGGCATCACACAAACATTCTGGAGAGAAGTTGTAAGTGCTGCTATCTATACACTAAACTGAGTTCAATTGAAGAAAGACACCAATAAGACACCTTATGAGCTATGGTATGGATACACACCAAATATGAGTTACTTTAGAATTTTTGGAAGTCAATTTTATATACTGAAAGATGATAGAAATGGGCAACTTGACTCTAAAAGTGATGAAGGAATATTTTTAGGATATTCAACTAAAAGTAAAGCTTATAAATGTCTGAAAAAATCTTCTAACAAAATAATTCAAAGTGAAAATGTTAAAGTGGATGAATTTTCTGAGAAAAATGATGAGGAAAGAAGAAAGGAACTAGAAGATTACAACAGATTTGTCTACATTAAAGAACCCGATACCTTACCCGAGCGACAAAATAATGCAATTGAGCAACAGGCTGCACACGGTGAGAATCAGGATAATGCTCACAATGCTGAATCGAGTGATAATGAAGATCAAAATGATGATCAAAATGAAGAACAAAGATTTGAACCTGTACTTTCTAAATATTTCAGAAGACACCATCCACAAGACCAAATCATTAGAGACAAAAGAGCTGGAATGAGAACAAGAAGTAAGTCTCTTAACACTAGATGTTTGATTTGTGATTTTGAGCCTAAATATGTTAATGCTGCACTTGAGAATCAATAATGGGTTAGTATAATGAATGAAGAGATTGAACAGATTGAGAAAAATAAAACATGGACATTAGTACTTAGATCGAGTGACAAAAATTTCATTGGTACCAAATGGATATTTATAAACAAACTCAATGAGAATGGAGAAGTCACAATAAACAAAGAAAGACTGGTATGAAAAGATATGCGCAAGAAGAAAGTATTGAATATGGAGAAACCTTTGCACCCGTTGCTAGACTAGGAGTAAGAATTCTACTTGCTTATGTTTCTTTTAAATTCTACTTGCTTATGTTTCTTTTAAAGGATTCAAAGTATACCAAATGAATGCTAAATCTGCATTTCTGAATGGAATACTAGAAGAGGAGGTATACATTGAACAACCTGAAGGGTTCGTTGATCCTAACAAGAGGAACATGGTTTGTAGACTACATAAAGCCTTGTATAGATTGAAACAAGCACCGAGAGCATGGTATGAAAGACTTCACTCTTATCTCATTAGTATTGGATTTGTTAGAACAAGTGACAACAGTAATCTATATTTGAAAGGAGATATTGATGATAAGACTTTGATTGCTGAGATATTTGTTGATGATATCATATTTGGAGGCAATGATATGCTATGCAAGTCATTTTCTAATGAAATGAGCAAATAATTTGAAATGTCAATGTTTGGAGAGATCAAATTTTTCCTTGGTCTACAGATTCTACAACAGGATGAAGGCATCTACATCACAAAATCTAAATACATCAAAGAAGTTCTAAAGATATTTAATATGGAGGAATCCAAACCAGTTGGAACACCTATGGAAACTAGATGCAAATTGACAAAGGAAGATAAGACAGCCGGGGTAAATAAGACCTTATATAGATCTATGATTGAAAAACTAATGTATGTTGTACATACTAGACCAGATATAGCACATGAAGTTAGTATAATTGCAAGATTCTCTGCTAATCCTAAGGAATCACACATGACTGCTATCAAAATAATTATGAGATATCTAAAGAATATCGAAGACTATGGTTTGTGGTACAATAAAGAAGGAAAATTTGAGCTACAAGTTTATATTGATGCTGATTGGGATGGAAATTCAGATGATATAAAGAGCACAACATGAGGAGCATTCTTTATGGGTGACAAACTTGTCACATGGATAAGTAAAAAGCAAGGATGCATATCTCAATCAACTACAGAAGAAGAATATATTGGTGCTGCTGCAAATTGCTCTAACATTGCATGGATCAAGCAATTACTGAAAGGTATGAATGAAGAAATTCTTGACCTAGTAATTATCTATTGTGATAATACTAGTGCTATAAACATCTCAAATAACCCTGTGATGCATGCTAAGACAAAAAACATAGCTATTAAGTATCATTACTCGAGGGAACAAGTACAAGAGAAAGAGGTGATACTGGAATATGTACAACCCAAAGAACAACTAGCAAACATATTCACAAAACCATTACCAAAGGATACATTTGAGTACCTGAGGAATAGAGTAGGGGTTTGACCCTTGTCTACTGGTCACTAAGTTGACTTAGAGGTTGCATCTACCTACACATTATCAGAAGATCAATCATGTTGATGCAAGCTGAGGATATGGAGTACAATGACATATCAGTCCACTAAAGGGTCAGAAAGCTTCCAAGGGAGAAAAATATTGTTGGCTACTATAGAGCTGAATATTTCTTTTGGCATTATTGTCAAAGGGAGATGAAGATTCAATGAAATATACATCAGGGAGAAGAGCTTCTAAAACACAAGGAGAGAGATATTCAATGAAACAACCATCCATTAAAGGGAGAGAATTGGAGAAAGCTAACACTGCATATCTATCTAGAAAAGGGAGAAAAGATTATGTACAAGAAAGGGAGAGACATAATCAGAAAACAAAACTGCTACACCTATCCATTGAAGGGAATGAAGAAAGGGAGATCACACAACAAGAATCAAATCTGAGCTAGAAGAGCTTACCGAGATTCAGATATTTGAATTAGTTATAGAATAATAAGATTGGTATGTTATGGCATACTTTATACTACATATTTCATAGTATGTTGCCATCAATGCTAAAGGGAGAGATTGATTAACTATAACTGATTGAATGTTTGAAGATGATAAGTTGATGATCATCGAGCTGCAAAAGTAAATGCAAGACATTAAATCAATTAATGTATTGTATTGTCATTGATGTCAACTTGATATAATATGATTGTTCATACACAAATTGTCATAAATTTGAAGAGATCGAAGAGACAAAGTTTATGTGGTCGGTAAAACATAAAAGTTATGTATACATCGAGGGACAGTGCACATCGAGGGATAGTGTAAATCAAGCAAGTGTTACCGAGCAAGTGTCACCGAGAAGTTCACAGTGTATATCGAGCACCGCAGTTAACTGAAGTTGCTACCGAGCACAACTAAAGTCAATAACCGAGCTAACTGGAGTTGATGACCGATCAGAATTGAAGTTCAAGAACGACAAAACTACTTAGCTGGCAAGAGCTATATTTAGAGATTGACTAATTGATTGCTTTATTATTAACAATCAGTTAAACTAAATAATGGAAGAGATTTAAAGCGTAGTTATCAAGGAGAGATCTACAAAATAAAATTAAAGCAGAGCTTTAGGGGATAAAGCAAAGATTGGCAAGTTTTTTAGATCAAGAAGTGATCTACGACAAAAACAAGGAGATTGAGCGGCTAATCATGTCTATATAAAGAGACAAGTAATTCATTAGCAAAGGAGGAATGTTGAATATATTCTGGTGAAGATAGAATTCTTCATGCAGATTTAATCATATAGGCTGAAGAACAGAGCCAAAGAATTTTGCAGACACCGAGCAACAGAGAATAGAGCATTCATTGAGCAGAAAGAAGAAAGAATGAAAGCAAAGGAACTGAAGTGAACATTGATCAGAGAGGTATAATTGGATTGACAATAGATCTGAATATCTGCAAGTTAAAGTTGTATTACTGAATAGATCATTTATTGTATTAGTTTAACCATTAATTCAGAAAATCTCTTAACCAAGTGGGATTTAACAGTCCTTAATGTATTGAAATACTCAAGAGTATCAAAATGTTTTCTTGTTGATAGCATAGTGAGTGCTAGGTCAAAAGACAAACTGTTAGTTTTGAATCCTCTAACAAGGTCGCACTTAACAGTGTGTTTGTAACCTTTAACAGGGTTGGCTCTTCATCGAGCTCACTTCAGAAGAGTGAAAATTTTGGGTTACCGATCCCAAGTGGTTTTTCTCTTAATAGGGTTTCCATGTTAAAATCTGTGTCAAATGTGTATTTCTTTCATTGCATTGATATTTTGCTTTACACATTAGTGATACTGGATTGGTCGGTTAACACTAAGTTTATTTACTGCTATTCGGTAAAGTCTAGAAAAGATAAACAGTATATCTTACTGAACAAGTTATATTTGATAAGTCTATTTAAGGCATACATCTTGATGGACTGAAAGATAACTAGAGGATATTATATTTGAGATATAAGTTTTGGTTGGATTTTTGGAATTATTTTAAGGCCACTGATTCACCCCTCATCCTCTTAGTTATTCTAACACCCCAATGGTCCAAAAGGTTTGAAAAGTGGTTATGGATGTTAGATTGGAGATATATATGTCCATGAATGTCGAAATTGGTGTTGGTGTTCATGTATGTAGAGATTGGTGGCAAATTTGAAGGAATAAAATACTTTTTTTTCTTTTTCTAGAAACTGTCTTTGATTTCTATACTGTATGAATTGCATTGTCATTGGGAAGTGTTTGGTCTCTTCGTGATTGTATGGTAGGTTGTGTTGTGCCTCGAATGCATCTGGTCTGACTCATTTTGGTGGAGGATCAAATGATATATCATTGTTTTGTTCAGATTGGTGTAGAAATCATCCTTTTCCTAGAGTTGTTAAGATGTGCCCCTTACTTGCAAATCCACTAGTGGAATCTCACGGCCATGGGTGAGATACAAGTAGGGATAGGGATCTTAAAGAATCTAGGAGTACAAGGTGATTGGAGTTTGTTAGATGTTTTTGCACCAATCCCTAACCGACCATCCCTTATGTGCTCGGTTACAATTTACTGCAATTTAGTGTACAAGACTCAATAGGGAGTGGTTAAGATCAATTTGATGGTGGATTGGGTGTAGACGGACCTGCCCTAGGTGTTGGATTGATTTGGTCAATAAATTATTGAGTACTTACTTCAGAAATTAGACCTAATTAAGCCTATTAGGTCTTTGCACCTTGTATGTGTTTGGGGGTACAAAATTGGAGTTGGGATCTAAGTCTTATGAATCCAGTACATTTCCCAAAAGAGTATTTGAAAGTGTAGGTGTAACACCCCAAAATTGGCACCTAACAACCTAATCAATTTTGGTGCATTTTCTTATCTTCAAAGTCCTATTGTATTAGGCAAATTCTTCTCCTAATTGACTTTAATTAACTGAGTTTCAAATGCAGAAAACCCAAATTTGCATAAATCTGACATTACATTTAATTCCTAAATCTCAAATGATTATTAGCTAAAATCCCTATGATTAATTGATTTAATCCTAAAAGTCCTAAGTGCTTTTAATTAAATCAAATCCACCCCCTTTGGCTAATATACATAAAAGGAATTGAAAGGTTATTTAA
>MU223804.1:6099704-6127906 GCA_018584345.1 Thuja plicata | reverse complement strand
CAACAATTTCTCATGAACTAGTTGCATACATTCTCATAAATAATGGCTTTTCTTCATCTACTTGCACTATAAAATCCTCCGTATTAGCGATGGTCAGGTTGTTGGCTCTCGTTCTGAGGGTAAACTGTAACAATCACACCTAATTAGGAGGCAACATGTCGCTTCAATCACATTTGCAGAGTAAACAATCCATGTTTGTCTTTGTAAATTCATTGATTATGTAAGGACTATGTTGCGTTTGTGTTGAATCAAGAGGTCCACATTCAGCATACAACAGTAGGTATTTTTGTTGATCCTTTGGAAGTTATAAAAGTTAACACTGAAAAAACTCCATTCCTAGGGCTACTAGATAAGCCTGTCTCATTAGGCCTAAAAGGATAGTTTGGCATTTGAGACCAGTAGGACTTTGTAGAAGTCTTCAGAGGGTCCTAATTTGAATGTTTGGGATTAGTAGAACCCTAATCCACTCCCTACGGTGAAGAAGTGAAGGAGTTGTGCACAAGTCCATTTGGAAGGAATAGTTCTTATGAAGAATTGTAACTTGGAATGGAACACACTAGCGTAGAGTGATAAGAATGTTGTGGTGACATCATAACCTATCAAATGAGTTGAAGAAACTTAAAGAGGGATTGTGGTGATTGCCTTGAAGGGTTGTTGAATAGAAAAACCCAAGCAATAGCCTACTTGTGGCTTAAGGGCTAGGAGAACAAGAAAAGTTTGTGGTTGGGCTCAATCTCAACCCTATTCTGCTCCACTCTGCATCAACTTGCTTCCAAAAATTGTTCGCCTTGAGCAGTCTGGTTTCATCAAATCCATATTTATTCTTGATAATATCATTGTTGTGTGGGAAGGCATGGAATGGGCCCGTCACTCCAAGAAAAAAATCATTTTTGTCCAAATGGACTTTACCAAAACCTATGACCGAATTAAAGGACCTTTCATCCTTGATATTCTCAGGGTTCGAGGGTCCAATCCTTGTTCCAACTAGTCTATGCAAGTTCTTTTTGGAGAAGCTTCAACATGTATAACTATCAATGACTGTCAATCCTTGGTTTTTGGATTGTTTCGATCTATTTGCCAAGGTTGCCCTTTGGCACCTTCTTTGTATGTGTTGGCCACTTAAAGCTTTGGTTACCTTTTGGTTGTTGCTATTTTAGAGGGGCAATTTAGGGGCATTTCCCTACCTAAATCACCTCCTAAGCTTGTCTATGACCATTTTGCAGATGGCTCATTTCTCACCCTTATTGAAGATGAGCACAATGTTCAAGAGGCGTTTCAGTGCTATGATATTTTTTGCTTGGCTTCTGGGTCAGCGATTCAATGACACAAAACCCACTATCATAGGCAATCCTTTCCCCTGGCTCCACCATGGATCCTTCAATATGGGTGGAAGTGGATCAGATACATGGAAATATTTTAATTTCTGGGCATTCCTTTTGCCTTCCAAGACTCCCTTGTGGATCTATGGAATGCGGTCCTTGTTAGAATTGAGAAAAGGTTGGCTTACTAGATTATTGAGTTGCTCTTATTGGCTGGTAAATTCTAGATATGCTTGAAGTTTCTTACTGACACTCATGTGTATTACTCTTCATGTTGGGCTCCTTTGAAAGCTTCTTATAACAAGATTGAGAAGCTTCTTAGAGATTTTTATGGGCCTCAACAACTGACCATCACAGTTTTCACAGGGTTTCTCAAGAGTACTATTGTCCTCCTAGTATGGAGGACTCAAATTTCTCATCATGTAGAAAGAGGGTCTTGTCCTATGTGCGAAAAGGGTCATTCGAGCCATTATTGATAATGAAGCTTGGAAAGTTCTCCTCAAGCATTGCATTAATTTAGGATATCTGGCCAATAGGCCTTCATAGAAGGGGATTGGCTTTGAAAGATGGAGTGCACATTCAAGGCACTTTTGTTGCTAAAAGCATTTGCTGTGCCTAGGAAGTTGTCGACTCCTAGCTCCGCTAGGATGACTCTGGATTTAGGGACGATCTTTCTTTGAATCAACATAGTATTTGGTGGTAGTTTCTTATTTAGATTCAAGGGCTTCCTTGAGCTCATATCCTCAGGGTTCGTTGTCTTCACTTTCATAAGCGTGGCATTCACACTCCTGGGTATCTTTTTCTAGAGCTACTACGAATCTTTGCTACTGGGAAGATATGTAAGCCTAGTTTTGCCTCATTTGGCCAGATCAACATAATTTTGAATTAGTTGTGTTGGTCTGACTCTGAATATGCTTCATAAGCTGGGCATTTGTATAGTCAAGCCATGGTAATAGGACTAGTGTTGGTTTCCCAACACTTCCTACAATAACTAGAAGCCCAAGCTGGGCTATCATTGGCATTCACCTCATTTGCCTATGATTCCAACCTTGAATCTTTAGTGGCACTTGTAGTCTTCTCAGACCATCTAGTGTCACAGGTTCCAGAGCATTTGGTCCGTCATTATTGAGCCCAACCTGACTCATTTTACCTAGTGTATTCTTTTCCAAGGCTTTCCGCTAGGCTCTTGCTTGTGATACTTAAGGGGTCCTTGAATCTCGCTGCCCATTTTGTGGGCAACCAGAAGCCTTCGTACACCTCTTTTGGTTATGCTATTGAGTCTAATATTTGTGGAATTGGATTCATGATTTCTTTTGACCTTTTTGGCTTGAACCTTTCTCTTGGCATATGACTCTTCTAGGGGATTCCCCTTGAATTCCCTTCAAATCCAATGGAAATCCTCTTCACATTATGAAAATATGCTCTGTTTTCTCACAACTTTATTGATATTGATATTTCCCTTTGGCCTCGTTTGGTTGGGGAGCTAGAATTTGACTCAAAACCTTATTATCTCATAATAAGGTTTTGATCTTTCGGTTTTGCATCTTCTAGATATAGTTTGGACCGTTTGGTTGACCTGGAAGATGACCGAGTCAATCCATCTTCCTGCGTTTGGTTGCCAATTTTGAATTTGGAATTGGAACTGACAAATTCAGTTGATGACTGACATTGCTCCTCTGCCTCCTCTATCCAGGTCGTTGCTTCTTTTTTAGCCGTTTGATCGCCACCGGTTCGCCGCTCGGGAGGTCGCCAAGAAATACTTTGGCGGCACCGCCACTGCCAAGCATGCGCACGAGGTCAAAGCTCGTTGTCACGTGCTCCATCTCACACATGTTAAATCTCTGCAAACCCTCTGCTCTGCTGGCAGAAGATGATTCATCATAGGGGTAGAAGAGTTTCTCGACCTTTGTCAACGCAAGCGCTACAACAATGGCTGTGACCCCCACACCTAGGGCGATTCAAACCCACTTCCTCTTTCTCCTACCGCCGCCGGCCAACTGCATCAGCCGCGTTAAGCATAGAACAAATGAATTGTAGAGGTGTTCTTGAGGATTCGGCCCCCACAACCCAATCGTTACTGCTATCTCGCAAGGGGGCAAACTCCTCAGACTTCGTTGCTTTTAACAGTTTGAATGTCTTTTCTAGGACCTGGCTCTGGTAGTTGTCACATCCGTTAGGGCCGTTGAGATTTGGGTGGAAAAACGAAATTATAAAATGGGGTTAAAAAAAACATAAAACCAGGTTTTGAAATTGTATTCCACCTATTTGGGGGGAAGTTGGAAACCCTCATTTTAGCCTGAAATTGGAAGATGGAAACTATATTCGAGTTATTGTTTTAACGCACCAAACGAGGGATTTGAACCCAAAACCTAGTTTTGGGCATCAAAATCCAATTCCACCCCTCAACCAAACAAGGCCTTTTTACTTAAGCCTGTATTTGTAATAATGTGATGTTTCAGTAGAGTGCAAGCCAACAAGGTTGCACTCAAGGTGGTCCACTTCCAGGAACTTTTAGAGCATTGGGGAAATGCCCCATTGTATAGTTGTTAGGATGCTTCCAAACCATTCTACTTCTTACGTCCGCTCTTTGCTCTTTGCTCTGTGGCTGGTAGTGCGACCACAACTCCTCTACTTGCTGTTCTCAGACACTACGATGCTAGGCTCCTTGCCGCCAATTTGGTGGCGGTAGAGACTTTAATAGGTAGCGGTCCACCTCTCCACCCTGTGGAGACTCTACCTTTAGGTGGGGTATGTGGGGCGCTGACTCTTCCGCAGGTGGTGGTACTAGCTGGTCGGATACTGGTGGCAATAATAGTTGGCGAAGCTCTTCTACGTGGCTCCTGCGACTGACACTAGCAATCTCTCCTTGCAGGAAGGAGCATGAGAAACGAAATGAAGAAGGTGCAACTGAAGAAGGGTTGTCCCTTTCAGACGACAACCCCGATCCCGCTGGTGTGTAAGGTCCCAAGGATGATCGAGATCCTCCACCACCCACGACCGCTGCTCTAGCCACTTAACAAAATTTTATGTGATGTTTTTATAATGACCACTGCTCTAGCCACTTAACATTGGTTGTTTTTCCATTATTTGTTTTTCCGCTTGTCTATGGGTGAGCCCGTATCCCCAAACTCCTTTTCATATATATATATATATAAATATAATGACTTCAAATAAAATAAAATTCAACGTGGTAAAAAGAAGGTGAAACTGGCCTCTCCATATTTTTACAAATTCAACGAACACGAAGTTATCCGCAAACCAGTCATCTGTGACCATCGTAAATAAACTTCAGAATTCCTGCCTTTCTAGAAAACAACGGGCGGCGGAAGGAGATAGGTGACCAAAACGTGTTTTACACAACAAAGGTGCAACTTCCTCCTCCTCCTACCGGCGCCAGAGGGCCATAGGTGACCAGGTCAGCATGCAACCTTACCTACTCCTTGCAGTACAGTTTGATTATTAGTACTCGTACTACTAATGAAATCGATGACTGTCCTTTAACCGGCCGAATCGGTGTATAATAAGGCCATAGCTCAACATATTTGTCTTGGGCCAAACAAGATAAGTAATCAGGAGAATCAATCCACACTAGTTTTCGTAATTTAAACGGGGGAGAAAATTGGGTCCCCCATGTGCAGGGTAGCCCTGCAAATGACACCCAGTTGGCCGTTGATTCATATAGATCAAGCTGGAAATTTTATTCATTGAAATCTTTGAAGCGCTGAGAGGAATCCATTGTATACGGCTCTTTTTCCAGCTGAATTCGGCCATGAATTGTTTAAAATTGGAGCTTTGATCGGAAAATTTATACACCATTATCGATATTGTCAATACATTTTGTTTTTAGTTGTACAGATATGGCCCCGGGTGCAAGGGACCTGCAGCTGACAGGCATTTTGAAAGACAATGGCTTTGATGAGTCAATTGACTTAGAAGCGGCTCCCCTCTTGGGATCCTCTTCATCAGATGGGGAATTGGAGAATGCACAGGGTTTCGCGAATGCCAAGGGATTGGAGAACTTGGAGGTAAATGTAACTGGCATGACCTGTGCTGCCTGTTCTAGTTCTGTGGAGAAAGCTCTGTTGAATTTGAATGGGGTTATTAGGGCTTCTGTGGCTTTGCTTCAGAATAAGGCTGATGTTACCTTTGATCCCTCCAAAGTTAAGGTAAGTTCTTGATCATACCAAATTTGTTTTTAAATAAAATTCATCTGATTGGTGTGCTAAATTGTTGAGTAGCAAAATTTGAACAACTTGTATACCATAGCTTGATCAGAATATTGAAATCCAAGGGGCACAAATTTTGAATGATATTTAAAAAGTCCAGAGTTCTCTTTTATTCAAGGGGAAATATTCAGGTTCGATCAGAAGATCGAAATATAGGGGTTAGAAATTTGAACATTATACCTAGGTGAACTGCCGAATTCTCTTTTTTCTAAAGACGGGGAACGGGGGGATCATGAGAGTGAAATCTAATGGATACAAACGTTGAACAACAAATGTAAGTAGAGCACTCAAGTACCTTGTTTCCAAAAGGGCTTGTATTCAGGTTCCGTCAAGACATCAATATCTAAGGGTTACGATATTTGAACAAAATATATATATGGGTAAAAACCCATTGTTTCTAATGTGGGGTTGACACTCAAGGTAGGTGTCTGCTAGGACAGGACCTTAGAAGTTACCTTTATCTTTGTGGCAAGGGCATTATCTAATTTGCAGCAAGAGTTTCACAAAATTATATAGATCCCCATTGGTCACTTCAAGAAATCTAGCGGAAGCGTTACCATAAACAATAGATTCAATTGTCAGAGAAAGTCTGGCAATGGGTTCCGCATGACCTTGATTTGAATCAGTTTTCCTCTTCCATATATGAAAACATATTCTGGCTCTTTATCTTTGGAAACATGGTTCAATTGTGGAAACTGAATATAAAGAAGGAAATCAATGTTTACAAAAAATGTGGCTTTAGATTTGTTGGGGGTTTTTTATCATCCTTTAACAGAAACATTTTTGGTCTCTTTATGTTGAAAAACATAGCTGTGGAAAATAGAACTTTACATTGGTGATTCTTAAAAATCGGTGAAGACCTTTGCAGGATTTGATGGTTATGGAAAACTGGTGTCTTTTTTCTACTGTCAAAATATATTTTGGGTTAAAATCTGGCACTAAGTTCGTTAATTTTTAATTTCAGCAATTCAAAAAGGTATTTTTGACATGCATTTGAGGCACTATATTTCTGGGGATCAAATTCAGTCGTTAAATGTGCTAGACTTCTAATACTGGCAATTTTAAAGAAATTTCATGCGCATTTATTATATTTAAAGAGACATATTATATTAGTTGAAAATTATGAAAAATAACCATTAGAAATGTCCGATTCTCTATATTTTGTTTTATATCAAAATATGACGGTGTAAATTTGCCTATTTATATCTGACAAAATATAATGATCAATTTGATTGGAATTTTTTCTCTAACATTTTTTTCTTTTCCAAAATTTGTCTTCTTGAAGTTCAAATACAAATCATATATTTAGGTTAGCACTAAATTGCCAAACCAGAATCAGGTGTGGTATGGTATGCCACTGCATCAATTTTTTTGGCCTGGGTACATTCTGGCTACCGCTATACAAAAAAGTAAAACATTAATAAATCATAAATATGTACGTATTTGCAGCATAAAGACAGAAAATAAGTTCAGAATAACACATATCATGCATATTTTAAGAAAACCTATCATAAATATTAGAAATTTGAAATATAGTATACTAATTCAATATTGATTTGTCAAACTCAAATGTTTTGAAAGATATTCATTTTCAATATTAAAATAATACATTCAGTAATCAGTCTCGTATAGGTCTTCATAATGACATTAGATGATGTAGGTAGATTAGAAGAATCACGAGCAGCTTCACTTCCTTTTACAATACAAGTATGCTGGCTATTTGACTTTTCAAAAGTGAAAATGATTGCAGAATCAAAGGAAATCCATGACACAGCTTACTCTGGTGACTGAATCTTTTTGCTTGTTAAATAAAACACAGTATTTTCTTAACCCTGTTACTTGTCAAACAAAACAGAAGAGAGAATGATTGTTGGTTTAGGGTTTAGGGAGTGGTTTTGATTGTCAAAAATTGAACAATATGCATGGAAATTGTTGCCTGCTGGTGGAATTGCTCTGGGGGCTAGAGTTGCCTTGCTAAGCTTATGAATGATTCCAAATGAATTATGAATCTGATGATTCCAAATGAATCTGTGTATTAAAAATTGTCTCCTGGATGAATCCATATATGAATCAAACCCTACTTTGGTTCTGAATCAAATTGTGCCTGAATACGCCTAGGTTTTTGGTTGATTTGGTAATAAAGGACTGTAAACAAAAGGTTTTTATGTATTATCAGTTTCAGCATAGTTTTTGCAAAAGAAATTTTGTAATTTTCTTCTATATTTCATTTGTTTGGTATTGCATCAAGTTCCAACTATTCTGTATACATGGTTTGATGTTAACAAGTGGTTGACATAGTTCAGATGCTCTAAACTGTTTGATACGAATGCCTCTCAATTCTACAGTATTTTTATGCTATCCACTTCTCTCATGATTCTTTATCACCATTTGTTTTTATAAATTTTCTTTTTTGGGTTCTTCTAACATCGAAACATTCAAAGCCTCTGTTAATTATATTAGTTTAAGAGTGTAATTATAATTAAAAGTAAAACCCTACAGACTACAGATTATATCTGAAAAGTAACAGCTCATGTGAAATCTTACACAATATTTGAAATCTAAACTGAAGCTATGAAAATATCATTTAATTCCTTATCATGTTGTCCATTATTTTGTTTGTGACATCTGGAGATAAGGGGTTCCAGACTTGCAAAGAATGATGTTTATTTACTGCTCAACCTGATATAATCTCAGTTTATTTAGATTGCTCACACAAAGCTGTAAAATTTCATATTCACTAAGCAAAATTTGAGACAGAAGTGTACAGAATAGAAAAAGCTAGGTCTTACTGTGACCTTCTGACCTTTTCCGTAATTTTCTGATAAAAAATCTAAAAATATTGCAATAACTTGAATTAATCTTAAAAAAAGGTCTGTGACCATACCATTCTAGCAAAAATCAAAGCCTGCCAAATCCTGTTTGAGTTAAAACTAGGCTCTACGTGTCTGTTGATCACCTGGGCTTTATAACCATAGTTTTCAAATGCTGAAACTTGAAAAGACTCGTTGAGATAGAGGTACACAATGAGGGGTTGGTTGGTTGTAAAAGCTCAGGCTTCCCACTGCCAAATAAATCATTTCCTGGTATGTAAATGGAAGATGGTGATAAGACAATCTAGTAGGCAAGAGATAATAATGTAACCAATACCCCTCATTCACACCAATTTTTTAATAATTAAACAAATCAGTGCCTTTCGATAAGGGGGGTGTAGTATTTTGTTATTAGAGGCTTGACCAATCTGTTGAAGGCAGGCCATCCATCAACTAACATTCAGAGTTTCCACGTTGTTTTGCTTTATACTTAACATGCTTGAAGCATACTGTATCTAAATTGTCATTGATCCACAGGGCCTCATATACTTCGATAATTGGGCAAGTCTTCTAAATATGCTCATTGCTTCAGCATTATTAATGTTGTATGTGCTTTGGATGGCAAAATCTTGGAGTGGTTGCCCATCCCATTCTCTAAAAGCTGTCACCATCTGCTCGGCTTGTTTTGTCTCTAATAGACCCATCAAAGTTCAGCTTAATTGTTGCCCGAGTTTTCCTTTTCTTCCATTTGACCACAGGCACAAAAATCTTATTTCCACTCATCCCATCAGCAGAGGGTCTTTGTTTTTGTTCTTTTTTTGGGATCTGCAACTGACTTTTTGAATAGATCTAAGAATAGATTGGAATATAAGAATAATATTGAACTTTTATTTACCTACATCATTGATAGATATATAGCCACTTCCAAATAGGTAAATGGAGCAAAATAAAATTACAAGGGTTAAGGCAGGGGGGCACCTGTAGACCTGACTGATTAGCCATGAATGTGGGGGCATCTGCTCACTTCATGACATACTTGGAAGATATTTTCTCCAATTGATGACAATTTTTGGATATTGTATTGTTAAGAAGATAGAATGAGTTCAATGAAGGCAAGTTTTGAAATTTCCCATAGCAAAAGATAATGCTTAACAAATGACTCTGAATTGTAACCTGTGCCTAGTTTTGATGCTGAACATATGGTGTGCATGGTCTTGCAGCTACAGTACCTACCGAGATAGCAGCATAGCTTCCATTAATGACGTGGTAGGATGATGTGTTTAGGTACACAACATATCCCTCCTCTTTTGAAAGCTTTCCATAAAGCATAAGGATGCAACAAAAGCACATCCATGTGCTTTCATTTTAATCTGATGCTTGACATGGGCCACATCTCATCCCTGTTGAAATGTCTTGTGCCAAGAGTGCTCTTGCCAGGGACGGCTATATGGTGAACGTGTAAGACCTTTCACAAAGTGTATTTGAGATTCAACTTGTATTATAATATGTCATGTCTGTAAAACAGTCAAAGCCTAGATGAACTATATTATGTTGGAAAATTGTAGTAAAAAATGAGTGAGTGTTTGGGCCTGTTAGGTTTCTATCTTGATATATTGGATACCTACCCGCTTCAATACTGGAATTTGTATTTGTACAACTTAGGTGCTCTTCCCAGGTTTAGGAGACTGCAAGACCAGTATGAATGCTTCCTTTGACTATCGAATGAATCCCACAAATAATTGCATTAACACTTTCTAAAAGAAGCTGTAGTCTAACTAAGGCTTAGAGTTCATGTTTACTTTCTCCATGTATTCGCTGCTAGTTTTTGCATATCGATACATAATTTAGTATGCTAGCTTTATCCTAGTAACTTTATAAAGTAAGATATAGAGTTTTGTGCCTTTTCCAACATATCTTTTATTCATCAATGACAATATGCTTAGGTGGAACCCATGTAAATCTTAGGCAAAACTGAAATCCATAAATTACACCATTCGTGGTTGCCTTTAGTATAGATTAGCCCTTAGCAGCCCTTTTAAACTTGAGACATTTGTCTTCCGTATTTTAAGGATTTTGACGATTCTTCTTTAAGTTGAGTCTTTAAGTAAACTTAATCTGTGGTATATTCCGTCTTTGCTGATTTGGCGTAGTCATATATGCTTTATAATTGAAGAGTCATATCCACTTAATTTACTAACAGTTCTGTGTGCAGTGAAATACAATTGTTGGACATATGCATTGTGACTACAATAATTTATTATTATTTTTACTTGCAGGAAGAAGACATTAAAGAGGCTATTGAGGATGCTGGTTTTGAAGCAGAGATTATCCCTAAGATTTCTACCTTTTCTAAAGGTCAGGGAGTTGTAACAGGCCAGTTCAGAATAGGTGGAATGACTTGTGCAGCATGTGTTAACTCAGTTGAGGGGATATTGAGAAATTTACCAGGTGTGACACGAGCAGTTGTTGCATTGGCCACTTCATTGGGGGAGGTTGAATATGATCCAAATCGAATAGAAAAGACAGTGATAATCACAGCGATTGAAGATGCTGGGTTTGAAGCGGAGCTAATTCATAGTGGGCAACAAGATAAATCGTCATTTGGGATTGCTGGTATGTTTACTGAACATGATGCCAAATATGTTGAAGGCATTCTTGGAAGTATGAAAGGAGTCAGGAGGTTTGTTGTCGACTTAATGCTTTCGAAAGCAGATGTTCTCTTCGACCCAGAAGTGACAGGTCTGAGATCCATTGTAGATGCCATTGAGAGTGATTGTAATGGTCGTTTTAAAGTAATATTAAATGGTCCTTACTCTGCTTACTCCCCAAGTCATGCAAATGAATCCTCACATATGTTGCGGCTATTCACTTCCAGCATATCTTTTAGCGTAAGTCCATTTCTACATGTTTATTATGTTAATGTGCTGTCTTATCAATAGTGAATTATTAGCTACTGTGGATCTTTCATCCTCTTGCTTTGTTTTTGAATATAGATCTGCTTTTGCTCAGGGAATGTACTGGTATTTTACAGGTTCCTGTTGTTTTCATAGGAGTAGTCTGCCCTCATATACCATTCATGTATAGTCTGCTACTTCTACGTTGTGGTCCCTTTTTAATGGGAGATTGGTTAAAGTGGGCATTGGTAACCCCTGTTCAGTTTGTTATTGGCAAGCGATTTTATGTTGCAGCCTACAGAGCACTGAGAAATGGTTCAGCAAATATGGATGTATTAGTTGCACTTGGCACATCAGCTGCTTACTTTTATTCTGTCTGTGCCCTCCTTTATGGTGCTGTTAGTGGCTACTGGACAGCAACCTACTTTGAAACAAGTGCTATGCTGATTACTTTTGTTTTGTTGGGAAAGTATTTGGAAGTTGTTGCAAAAGGGAAAACATCAGATGCTATCAAGAAGCTCTTAGAACTTGCACCAACTACTGCTGTGCTGCTAATTAAAGATTCAGGTTTGTGTTCGTCTTTTATCTAATGGTGTTGCCTTGTAAATGTGTGATAGACTATTTTTTCTGTTTCTTTAGTGATGCCGAGTCTGCATGGGCTACTGTGGTAAGCTTGTTCATTAACATTGCTTTATCACACTTTTGCATGGCATGCTCTTCTATCTTCTTGTCTGCATTACAAAGCATGTATTTCATTGGGTTTGATTATGCTATCTCTTTAGTTGTTACTTTATTAAAGGATTTTATAATTGAGTTTGAAAAAGCAATATATATTTATGGTATGAATCTGTATTACAGATAGCAAGATTGTGGGAGAAAGAGAGATTGATGCACAATTGATTCAACGAGCTGATATACTGAAAGTGCATCCAGGGTCAAAGGTCCCAGCTGATGGAACTGTCATATGGGGTTCCAGCCATATCAATGAGAGCATGATTACTGGTGAGTCTACCCCTGCTTCAAAGGAGGTGGGAGACATAGTCATAGGAGGCACAATGAACATAAATGGAGCTCTTCACATTGAAGCTACAAGAATAGGCTCAGATACTGTCTTGTCACAGATTGTCCATCTGGTTGAGACAGCTCAAATGGCTAAAGCACCAATTCAAAAATTTGCTGATTATGTAAGGTCTTCTTAACCAATTCAAAAATTTGCTGATTATGTAAGGTCTTCTTAACATATTTACTTGGAATTGTTTAATTTTCTGCCTGATGCAAGTCAGAAACTCTATATTGATCTTTTGATAAATGAATATTTTCATAAAGTCTTGATAAACCCTTAAAAAGAATCAGATTAACAAGGCCAAAACTTTCTATTAGTGTTCAGCAAGTGTCTGAAGTACAAGCTAAAACTGATTTATATTTGCAGGTTGCTAGTGTCTTTGTTCCAGTTGTTGTTACACTGGCATTTGTGACATTTTTGGGCTGGTAGGGTTTTCTATATCCATTCTTACCATGTACCTCTATTTTGGAAAATATTACCTGTACTTTCATGTTATGTAGATTTTGCACTTGATGGAAAAGAAACATGTGATTGGTTGTTGATTTAATTACCTGCTCTCTGTAGGTATCTTGCTGGCGCTCTTGGTACTTATCCAGTAGAATGGCTACCTCCCAGAACTGATCACTTTGTTTTTGCTCTCATGTTTTCTATCTCTGTGCTGGTCATTGCCTGCCCATGCGCTTTGGGGCTAGCTACTCCAACAGCTGTTATGGTGGCAACCGGTGTTGGAGCCACTAATGGAGTTCTTATCAAAGGAGGTGATGCTTTGGAACGCGCACAAAAAATAAGATGTGTTATATTTGATAAAACGGGTACCCTCACAGAGGGTAAGCCCTCTGTTACTGCCGCTAGAGTTCTATCTGATATGGAACTAGGAGAATTTCTGAGAATAGTTGCTTCTGCAGAGGTTGGTATCAAGTAGGATTAAACTGAGTTGAATATCCGAGATAATTGTTTTCTTCCACATCAATAAGATTTTGAGGAATTTATATTTATATTAATCTTGCTGGAATACTTGTATTAACCAGGCAAGCAGTGAGCACCCATTAGCAAGAGCAGTAGTCAACTATGCATATCATTTTCATTTTTTTGGTGAACTGCCCAAGGATAATGATATGCGAGCTCTTAAGACCAAAAATACTAGTTGGTTATCAACAGTCGCAAATTTCATATCCCTACCTGGAAAAGGGGTGAAATGCTCAATAGATGGGAAAGAAATTCTGGTACAATATATTGAGTTACTTTCTGTCCTTTTTATAATTGTATAGAAATTGCTCTTTAATCTCCATCCTATATTCCTAACCAAACTCATTTCAATAGGTTGGCAACAGGAAGTTGATTTTGGAGAACGGAGTGTCAATACCTGCAACAGCAGAGGATTACTTACTGGGCATGGAAAAACTTGCACGAACAGGAATATTGGTTGTTATTGAGAAGACATTAGTAGGAATCTTGGCTGTTTCAGATCCACTCAAGCGAGAGGCAGCTGTTGTCATAGAAGGCCTAAAGAAAATGGGTATTCGCCCCATCATGGTTACAGGAGATAACTGGACAACAGCTCGAGCTGTTGCCAAAGAGGTAGGAATTATATGTTGCATTTATTCAGTGTCATATCTTTCATTAAGAACTGTGACAAGATACTATATCAACTATTGAAACATCTCATTGGTCTAAATTTTAAAACATTCTTTTTCTAGAACATTGTTATGCTGCTTTTTGATTTGCATGATAAAACAGGTATCATTTAATATGAAATGCCCACTCTCAAACAAGCTATCCAAAGTTTCTATTTTCTAACCTTTCAACTTGACAATGTTTTCCACCCATTCATTTTATTAAGTTAAAGCAGCTTGGCTGGTTCAGCCCATATGGACGCAACACTGACAGTAGCTGTAGGATCTACTAAACCCCTTACTGTGCAGGCCTTCCCCTATTGAAAATCCCTGGCAGAGGCCCAGTCCAACTCATGGGTTAAATGCCATTTGTGCCCTGTTTGCCTACTAAATAGAAGATCTTGCCAACCTCTCTTGCAGGATAAAGAGTAGGGGCCTATTCTGTACCTATGCCTTTTTCATTTGGTTGTAATATGGTACAATAAGGTAGTCCATCTCATGGAAAGATCTCTCTACATATTCTCAACGTCAGGTGATTGATTTGTCACTCTCTAATGTCCATTCTGAACATCCAACATCCATTCTCAGATCACTATCTCTGGAGAAGCAGCCCCTATAGTTAGTAGGGCCCTCTGCACCTAAATCAATGTCAGAGGCATATGTAGGAGAAGGCAACCATCAAATAATAGATTGATGGCAATTTCCTGTAACAATTTAGTCTTGTTCAGATTTTAGCTACTACTTCTGACAATTTACAAATACTAAATATATTTAAAATGGAAAAACTCTAGTGTATTTTATGTAAATGTGGACAAACTAAATTTATTTAGTTTTCTCTGATTTTTTTTCGTGATATTGGCAGTTGGGTATAGAGGATGTCAAGGCTGAAGTGATGCCGGCTGGCAAAGCTGAGGCAGTTCGCTCTCTTCAGAAGGATGGTACTGTCGTTGCCATGGTTGGGGATGGGATAAATGATTCACCTGCATTAGCAGCTGCAGATGTTGGGATGGCAATTGGAGCTGGAACAGACATTGCAATTGAAGCTGCAGATTATGTGTTGATGAGGAATAGTTTAGAAGATGTTATTACTGCAATTGATTTGTCCAGGAAAACTTTTGCAAGGATCAAGCTGAATTATGTTTTTGCAATGGGCTACAATTTGATTGCAATTCCACTGGCGGCTGGACTCTTCTTTCCTTTACTCAAGATCAGGTTACCCCCATGGGTGGCAGGGGCTGCCATGGCTCTTTCCTCTGTTAGTGTTGTTTGCTCATCTTTGCTATTACGAAGGTATAGAGGACCTCAATTGACTGAGATTTTGGATATTCAAATTCAATAGATTCCTCAATGAAAATGTACAAATTCTTGTGACGTGTACAATATTCATTTGCTTTAGCCTTTTATCAATAAGTCTTATTGGTGAAAGCTGCATTTTCACCATTGTGCCCCCCATATGGATGTTGATTTTGTAATCCAATGAGATTTGGATGAAATATAGATGTTTTGGGATTCCGATGTACAGTTTTGCTATTTTATGGTATGGGAGCATAACCTCGTCGCTCATCCAAATGAATGGTTTGGGAGATAAAGGATGATTATCCTATTTGCCATCTGGGAAGTTTGTCAAAATCATTTGCCAGATGCAATTTCTTGCAATGATTACAAACTCTCATGAGAGGAAGTGTGATTGTTAAAAGTGCGAATGCACATTTTTTGTCTCATCAAACATGGAAAAACTTAAAAAGTCAGTGTACCTCTGTCAACACAAGTTTACATTTACACACTTAGTTGAGTTAATCTGGTTTCCCATCGTCTGGTAAAAGTCAATGAGAGTCTACTCAAACCCGCTTCAACATGTTAACCTAGAAAGCGTTGTCAAACACTTGGCACATTAAACATTGGCTATCAAAGAATATGCTGAGTTTTTCATTTTCTTTCCATATAGAGCTGGGGTTTGCAACATTGCGGAGTCCTTTTTGGGTGATTTTGATAGAAATTGACAGATTGTGCATTTCTGACATCTATGCCAGTAAACTGCATAATTCTTGGTTGATGATTTCTCAGACATGAACTCTATTGATATATGCATTGCATGAGATAATAATTTGACCAATTAACTTGTGTCCAGGTTTCTAGACGCATCTTGTCATATTAGATTTGTATTGTTCCTTTTAAATATCACCACCTGCTTTTTCGAGATGAGAGAAATTACTTTTGTTTTTTAAATTGGAAAAAAAAACCTCAAAATACATTACATTGTTTGAAGCAGAGAAATTACTTTAATTGGTTATAGTCATGAAAGAGAGATTATAAAAACTTACGTGGTATCCAATCTTGATTCGTGCCGAAAGGACTTCAAAAAGATGCAAGGTTGTGAGGATAACAATTCCTAATAGTGGAACGGGTCTTGTGAAATGAATATTAGGGTGCAAGTGGTCTTGTGAATTGAATATTACTAGCACTTGCACCTGAAGGAGGTGTAAGGGATATGTTGATAGGAAGTGTATGAAAGTGATGGTCTACAAATATGTAGCATTGTAGAAGGAACTTTTGTACATAGTAACATCCTTTTTGGAAGAATTAAAATTACAATAGCGCCCTATTGTATTTTAAGTAGGTCGTCATAAGAAAAAAATGGCATTGAAATGCGCAGAAAGATGTAAAATAATGTTGTATTTGTAAATATAATTCTTTTTTGTATCCTTATTGTGGTCAGCAAGTGTGAACTTGTAGAAGAAGAGAAAAATGCTATAATTGATAATGCTATAATTGACTCAAAAACTACACAGTTGAAACCTGATAGCAATATCACAATTTGACTTGCTGTGGAAAAATATCTCCTACTTATCAAAAAAATAATACTGAAATGAAGGGAAAAATTTAAATTGTAGTACTTAGAAAGTGGGTGTACAAATAACTTCACGTACTTGGACTTTGTGTGAGATGAATTGTAGGTGAGTTTCTTCTTTCTTTCTAATAATATTGTATGGATTCTTTTCATTTTGCAAAAGCGATCCAATAAGAAGTTAGACTTTATACGAAGGCCTTGTAGGGATTTGACTTTGGAGATTGTTGTAAAGGTGAAGCCTTGTCTTTCAGTTCTACCTATATCAATTGTGGTCATATCTAGTGTTAGACCTTGTGATTTGTGTATAGTGATAGCCCATGTAGTGGTTAACGGTATTTGTGTACACTTGCCTCAGGTTGTGGGTTGTATTGAAATATTTATGGGTTCCTTCATTCTAAGGTGGACCATTTTAGCTATAAAATTCAACTGTAACATATGTTGACAATTCTAGGGGCTTAGAGCTTAAGGGATATGCAATATCTTTGACCTCCCCAAGAGATCCATTGACAAGACCAGCTTTTATCCATAGGTTTGTTGTAAGCATGACATGTTGAAGTCTACCTAATAAGATCTCTTAGGAAAGTTGGTCATCATTATCAGCTTCCTCAAATTTATGTTGTGTATTGAGTGCAACACAGAGTGCAATAGGTATATTTAATTGTTTTAGCATTTTTGTTGTTGTTGTGGAACGCTACTAGTTCATTTGTAGCAAACAAATGTAACGCTTGGTCAAACTCTTCCGATTCAATTGATGTTAGTTGCTTGTTTGTGCAAGTCATTAACAATTCCCAATCATGTATTGGTTTTCCGTTAAACATGTTTTGTAATGTTTGATGGAATTGTATTTGAATTGGATCATTACCATCATGTTTAAAAATTGTTTGTAATGTTACAACTATATTAAATTTGTGCCATAGATTTCTTGCAATTGTATGTGATGCATAGATAGGTTTAATCATAATAGGTGGAAGTTGGGCAAGGTCTCCTATTAGAATTATAGACACGTCACCAAAGGAAATGTGTTGTTGTTGGGGTATTGCTTCACGTAACTTGCTATCAATTTTTAATAGTAGTTTTGGGCCTCTGAAGCTCATCTCATCAACGAGAATGTATTGTATATTTTTCATGTCTTCTTGGAATACTGTCGATGTTTGTCCTTGTGGTGGTTTCATTTCTCTAACTGGAATCTTGAGGATTGCATGTATGGTTGATGCTTGTATATTAAATGTTGTGATTCCTGTTGGAGCGAGAACAAGAAGTGGATTTACTATTTCCGGTCTGCACTTCAACAATGCATTCCTTATGCAACTAATTAGATAGGATTTTCCAACTCCTGTTGTTCCTTGTATGACCTGTACAAAGGTTGCGTTAAGCAATTAGCTATGGAATGGTTTGTAATGAGAGAAAGTTCCAGTTGTTGTTGAGGTGATAACTTGTAATTTTGGTTGTACAGGTTCGTGGGAAGGTGAATATCTTGTTCAGACATCTTGTTTCTATGTATAAATTGAACTGCAACTTCATGCAAATGTGAAGGAACATTGTGTTCTTCCCAACTATTATTGGTGTCAAAATCATGCTTTCCCAACATGTCAAGCTCATTTGAATTGGTACTATTAGCAAGTTCCATTTGAGACAATAACTCCCACTCATTCATTTTTACAGTGTCTTGTCTATCCATCTCCTCATTAGAATCATTTTCCTCCTCAAAAACATCTTCAAGTTGATCTGTGCTATCAACATGCCATACATTATATTTCTGTGTATTCAATTGCTTCCAATTGCTAATGATTTCTTCTTTGTTTTGGTCTATATCTGTTTCTATTTCTCGGAAATGTTTGTATAGAAGTAGTTCTCTCCAACATAATGCCTCAAAATTTTCAGAGTTCTTTTGGAATGACATAAAACCTTGGAAAGACTTGGACTATTGTTTTTATTTTTATTTTAAAAATATTTGCATCCTTTGCAACTGACAACATACGTGTAGGATCTTGTTGATTCAATTAGTGTTACCAGTTCTAAGTGAGCTGGACGATGCAAGTAGGATTGTATGTAGCTAGATTGTATCTCACTACATTGACTGTTTATTTGAGGTGGCAGAACACTTTTTTACCCACATTCAGTGATATAAATTGGTGATTGCAAATCACAAGAGGTAATTTTTGTAGCATATGACATGTTTCTTGTGCACTTGTATCTCTTTCTGCAACGATCTTGACCATAAACTTTTGGTATGCTTTTATGGTGTGGTTTTCTAGCTTTGCATTTGAACATTTTTTTGCCAACATATTAACACAACTCTCTGATTTTTTTTTCAGCTTTAGACACATACTTGGCAATGTATTTGAGAACAAGAAGTCACAATGTAACATGTTGGCAATCTATATTTTCTCTCCATATGGAGAGCAACTATGGGTTGCAGATGTTCAACCTATCATTATTTCTAGATGGTTCGAAGGATTTGTGTCCTAATTCATCGCATTCTTTCCAAGGAGCTTTATATCTACATTCTACATGCTTCCCTTTCTTGCGTTGGCAAGTCCTCTCAGTACATTTGGTGTGTCTTTGTACATGATTAACCAACTTTTCATAATCAACATAAGGATTGGTAGCAAATATTTCATTTGCATTTAGCAGACATGGATCATTTATTGTAGCTCTGTGCATCATCTTTCCTATTTCAGTTTTTGAGCGAGGGTTCCAAGCAGTGACATATTTGTCAAAGAATGCTCTTTCTTTATTTACTACGATAGTGTTTTCCCAGTCTAGTGCATCCATGTTTAGTGCATTTTTAATCCAAATAAATCCATGTATGTGTGTAGAACCTCAATTTTTCCATTCATAGCGGTACCAATAATTGACTGCGTCCATGAGCTTCTCGATGACCTCTTCATGAAATATTGTGAATTGTTGATGTAGATATAGTGATGTTGTGTGGGGGTTTTAATCACGTTATTTGTGCATTGTTTGTTGGAAAATAATGAAGTTGTATCATTTGGTGAAAGAACACCATGTAGATCAGGCAACTTTGTGTCAGCCACACTTAATGTAAAGATAAATGTTGGAGAACCTATTTGGGTGATCATATTTGTTAGATTAGTGAAACACTTATTCCAATATGATTGTATCCCTCGTAAGGTAGAGCCAAAATGCACGGGATTTTCCAATTGAGTGTCTGGCAAGTTCGTTAAGTGGGATCGGAGGTCTTCAATAGTGGTTGGTATATTGTCTTCTACTTTTCGTTTAATGAATACCAATGCAAGAGATTGGCTATGATGATGTATCATAAGGTTTAGAAGGAAGTATCTAAAGCATGGATGTTGCTCAAATCTGTTATCATGAAAACACATAAGATGTAAGGCATATTTATCAAGTTGCACTTCCTTGGCTCAAGGTTGCATGGGTAGTACAGTTTCATTTGATATTTTAAGACTTTAACTATATTGGTAGCAAATATTAATTCAAATTGATAAATAAAACATTGATAATCATGAAAGCACAAAAGAAACACCATGCACAACGAACAACAAATTTATGTGGAAAACCCAAGATAGAAAAAACCATGGAGAAACTAATTCTCATGAATAAGAACACATGTCAAGGGGATTTGTACAATGCTCACTGTAGGTAAGACCCACTACCAGTTGGGCTAACTGCCCTGAATACAAAACAACTATCACAACCAATACAAAAAGTGATCTCACAAACAAAACTTGAACTGATGAAATTGCATCTGCACATGAATGGATTTAGTTCCGATGAATAAAATTGTCTTTGTTAGCAACATACCCGAACATAGATCTTTTGGCAGTCTTCAACACACTTCTGCAAAACCTTTCTAACACCACCTTTACTTTGCCTTCAATATTATCCTTTGCACTTCTTATTCTGTTCGTAGACTTCACTTTTCAATCATACTCACATCATACCACTTTCAACATTCACACTTCATACATACACACACTCGGATCCAAAAGATGTTATATATATATGCAATGAACTTATGCTAATATCCCGACCTCGCAAAACATGTCAGTTTGAGTACAAAAGAAAATAGCTTGAGGTATACAATGAAGATCTACACGCTAGCACCAAACCTAAAAGATAGGTTGCACATATGGGAAATGCATACCATACTAATATGGGACCCAAAGATAGGTCTTACATAAGATAACCACGTTACATAGCTTAAGCACAGAAAGATGAATATATTCTTGGGCCGATGGGAACACAACAATCAAGACCATGTCTTGATTACCACAAAATTTAGTATCAACCAAAGAATAACACTGAGAAGCAACAGTTCAAAGATTGAATACAATTGTTATACCAAAACTCCTGTCAAATTGCATGAATGATCGGATAACACAGATATCCGGAGAGAACTCTAAATACAATAGTCATCTACTGAACACTATAAATGTACCAAAAAGATATACAATCATTACTGAACCAAGGATAATCATCCACAATTACTATTACCATATAATACTGCATAAGATAGGTCAATTCTGTTCTTCACCTGAAGCACATCCAACTGGTACACAAGTTTTGACATCAATTACAACAATGCCAACGATATCATCTCAACATTCTCCCCCTTTGGCATTGATGAAAAAACAACAAAACTAGAAAAATGAACAAAACATAAAAAAACCAAAACTACTCCTGAGTTAAGTATTTTCATTTTTAATTAGTTTTTCTTCATTTTCTCCCCCCTATTTGCCAACAATAGCAAAGGACCAAATATCACATTTTAGTAAATCAAATCAAAACAACAAATTTACAAGAAAAATGTTCTTGTACCATTTTTTTAATAATTGGAAGACTCCACTTCTAATCCACTACAAGAAAAATCATTCATGCACACATTATCATGTAGAACCAATAAATCAAATGATGATGACCAATATGGAGATCAATACTAACGTTCATACTTCTCTGCATCAAAAAGAATTCCATAAAGATGTTCTAACTGAACTTCAACCATATCCTTCACTAACTTTTATGTGTGATCCTAGTGCTCAAATTGGCTTACCAGGGCCTAAAAGACATCCAAGAACACTCAAGGAAATAACCCAAAATCCTAAGAACATCACCTAGCTCCTAAAACATATTGCGAAACCAAACTAGGGAGAGACATCAATGATCAGGAAGAGACATTGATTGGGTTGCGTAAGCACCAAACGACGGAGACGCCAATTGTTGACTGGTGAACTTCCCAGACAATAAGTCAGATACATCAATTAATATGCAGATACATTGATCTACGCATACATTGATATGTGCAAATGACAATCCACAATAAAAAGGTTTTTTGAGTCAAAAGTCTCCATCCGGAGAGGTGGAAACTTCAATGACCAGAAATAGACGCTAAACCAGAGAGGTGGAGATGTCAATGATCAGACACAGACACCAACTGGGGAGTTTGGCCCAAGAATGCAAGAAAATATAGTTGAATACAATTAAGTCTATCCTGACTCCAACGTGCAGCTTAAAAAGAAACTAGCTCCACACTGGGGAGTACCAGATACACACATATCAAGGCTATACACAATCGATATCATGGATAAACATCCTAATCAAATATAATATGAGAATCTAGATCAATATAAACATGAAACACATAAATGACAAGAAGGGATAAAATAAAGCACATCATGCTTGAGAATTCCACCGCTGAAAGTTCTTCACCATCTATACACCACTCCCCAATAGTGGTATAGTGCAACACCACCCTACCACGTGGTACCCTCAGGCTCACCCCATCATGCTCATAGAGATAGCAACCCAACCACAAGCACAAGGTATGCACACACACAAACGACAATCCATAGTAAAAAGGTTTTCTGAGTCAAAAGTCTCCTTCTAGAGAGGTGGAGACCTCAATGACTAGACATAGACGCCAGACCAGAGAGGTGGAGATGTTAATTATCAGACACAGATGTTGTTGGGATTGGATAATACTGAGGGGGGGGGGGGGGTTAAATTAGTATTATAGCACTTAATTAAATTCTTCAACCATTTAAATATTAACCATAAAATTGCAATAAAGAAAAGAACATAAGCAAATGACATAGTACTCATAACACCATATTTTGTTTTCGAGGAAACCCTGGCCAAGGGAAAACCCTGGTGGGGATGGTACCCACAAGCATGTACTAAAGTATAATGTCCCTGTAAGGAGACCTAGCCTTGTTAGGAGCTGAATATTACATAGCACATTTCCTTGTTAAAGGAATTACAACCCTGTTAAAGGTTCACAACACCCTATTAGGGGCTAACTGAGCTTACAACTCTTACAATATAATTCAGGTTACAAAGTGTTCTCAGTCATGATAAAAAACAAGCAACACTGGTGCTTAGATAGTTCCTTTATTGTTCTTCAATGATCTTTGTCATTCTCTGCTCTGCGATTCCCTCAACAACTCATCCAACTGTCCAACTAACCTCTGTTACTTACATCTATCTTTATCAAAAAGATCTTACATATATATCACACAACTTTACAAAGTCGGCTCTCAATATGAATATTACAAATATTACAAAGTCGACCTTCAATACAAAATACATTTAATATAGTAAATACCAAATGCATAGTCGACGCTCTTGCATAGTCAATGTGGAGGTTATCAATAACCAAAATACAACTTCGACTGTCTGGAGTCCAAGTCATACTCCCTCAATCTTCGCTACTGTCAAACTGCTCTGTTTTGATGTTCTGCTGTAGTTTGTTTGTCTTCAATTCTTTCTAACTCACCATAGACTCAACCAAAACCAAATCGATATTAGGTGGAGGTCATACATACCCCACACTATCTTCCTCTAAGCTTTCTTGCGCTAAATCATCGATCTAGATCTTTGACATCCAAAACACTTCTGTATCTCTGCTTCTACACTTAGTCGATTTTTGAATCATCAAAACTTATTTTTGCTGGAATCGATCTGAAACCCAGATGTGTTGCCATAAATGAAAACCAAAAAGTAAATCACATTTACACAAAATTGATTACTTTCCAACAATCTCTCCCTTTGGTAGTGATGGCAATACTTAAAAAAAATGAATAAGTGTTCCAACAAATCTATCTCCTCTATAATCTTCCTTTCCTTTTCTTTTCTCTTTTCTTTTCTTCTCCTATATAATTTTTATTATATATATATCTATATTTTTTTTCTTCTCTTCTCCTCCTTTGACAACAATGACAAAGGTGCACATAAAACAATAGGTTTTAGTGCTTGTTCACTAGTTTCAGAATATCCTGAAAGGAATCTTCCAAGATCTTCACTTCTGCAGTTCATGTTTTGAACAAAATTTGGCTAATGTGAATTAAGCCATTCAGTGGAAATGATGTGGTCTCATCTTCTTTCAAGTATGTGGGCATAGATTTATCCAGTGAATCTGTTACTTTTCCCAAGTTTGAGAGATGAACCTCAAGTATTGATAACTTAGGAGTGATAAAGCTCTTCAACAAATTGAATCTTGTCAGTACTCTCCCTTTCTCATTATCTAATACACTGAGTTTAGCTAAAATCCTTGTGACTTCTTTGTCTAACTCTGTTGTGGATTGTGAAGATGTTTCACAACCATCCATCATACTGTTTAGAGTTGCCCTCTCTTTGGCAATAATGTCTTCTACATTCTGAACATGCCTTATGTTGATGGGACTTTGTGACCGGGTCCGCCAACAGATGTAAGTTGTCACCGGGTACCGGGGTACCGACCAAATTTTCCTGTAAAGGTTGTCTGGGGAAATGAGAATCCCCGGGCCTTCAAGCACGTGAGAGTTGGGTCTCGACAGTGCGGGAGCTTAGTTGAGAATGTGACTATTTTGTTTGGGGGGATAGCTGGTTATCTTGGCTCGTCTTCTTCGGGGATTTAAGTAAGTGGGGTTTCCTGCAAGCATTTACGATCTTTACCAAATAAACTTCAAAAGATATTGCAGGGTTAGAAATATTTCATCTACCTATAGTTATGCCAAAAATTCAAAACATCAACCATGCTCTAACATGCTACACTAAATACCAAAGAAATACAGAACCATCATTTCATATTTAATCAATACCGAGGGAAAAGAAGGTCGTTAATCTACTTAAAATATCAGAGCAAGGGACATAAAGAACATACTGATGACATGTAATTGATTGAATGTTTGATAATGTTAAGTTGAAGATGATGCAAGACATTAAATCAGTTAATGGCTTATATTGTCATTGATGTCAACTTGATATAATCTGTACGGTCATATACTTAATGCCAAAGACTTCAGAGAATCAATGGAACAAAGGTTATGCTTTCAACAATGCATAAAAGTCAAGTATTCACTAAGTGACAGACAACATCAACGGAGTGCACACCATCGGTAAAGGCAAAGAAAAAGTCATAGTGATGCCCGACGAGCAGAAGACAGTGTTGCCCAATGAAGCAAAATCCAATGATGCCCGACGGACGGAGATCCCGAAGCTAACTGGAGTTACACCGACGGAACTGGCAGTTGTCACCGACGACGAACTGTAGAGTTGACCAACAGAACAGAGAGTTAAGAAAATGACAAAATATGTAGCTGGCAGAACTTAAGGATAGACTTAACTGGTTGTTTTATTTGTTTTATTTGACCAGAGTTAAGTAATTGATTTAATGAAGATTTGTACAGTTGGCAAGAAGATAACTATGAGATAAATCAGGAGTTAAAGCCGTAAATCAGATTGGGTGGATTATTTTTCACGCCAAAAATCAAGAATCAAGAATCAAGAATTAAGGAATATCATGTCTATATAAGAGACAAGCATAATTCATTTCCGTAAGCAATTAGATACATGGGGAGTGAATAGAAAAAGGATGTTGAAGAGAAACTGATGAAGGATAACTTCATACAGTCTTGATCAATCAAGCTGAAGGAGAGCTAAGGAATTCTGCGGACACCGATGAATAGTGAAGTACAACATCACAAAGCAGAAAGTGTGGAGCACAAATAATTGAATTGATACATTGATCAGAGAGGTATTGTACTTAAATAGATTTGAAAATCTACAATTCAAGTTGCATTAGAAACAGGTCATTGTGTTTTAGTTTAACCATTGAAGCATTAAGTCTCTTAACAGAGCAGGACTTAACTATCTTCTATAATTGAGGTATATCCTAACAGATTGCCAAAAATATTGTCATGTAGATAGAATTGAGTGCTCGATACCGACACACAGTCTAATAAGGAGGCTAATGCAGTTAGGTAGCACCAGATATGCTAGATACCTATTGTGCCCATAGAGGTTGATCAATATTGGTAGCATATACATGCCAGATATCAAGTGACATTCTATTATCAAAAATCCTCTAACAAGGTCACACTTAACAATGTGTTTGTAACCTTTAACATGGTTGGATCCTAACATGGCTCACTTCAGAAGAGTGAAAAATTTGGGGTACCAATTCCAGTGGTTTTTCCCTTAACAGGGTTTTCACGTTAAAAATTCATGTGTTATGTGTGTATGGTTTATTACTTCATTGTTTTACATTTCACATATGCATTTCTGGATTGATTGGTATACTCTGCATATTTACTGAGTATCGGTAAATAGTTTTGTTGCTTATCGATTATCAAGGAGAATAAGGTCAGAAAAGGAAAACCGACAGACAGTTAATTAGTATAAGTATTTCAAGGCATGCATCTTGTAGGGACTTAATAATCTGAGATTTATTTGGTTGGTGGTTAGTGATTAAAGGATAAATTTTTGAGGCCACTAATTCACCCCCACCTCTCAGTTATTACTAACAATTGGTATCAGAGATTGTGTGTTTAGAAGGAAGGTTTCAAGACCTAAGTCAAAGATCACAAGATGAATAGACGAGATGTGCCCAAGTTGAACAAAGACAACTTTGCTTCATGGCAAAGCAGGATAAGACTCCACTTATCAGGTATTGGTAATGATGTTACTCAATACTTAGACACTGAATATGTGTTGCCCACGGGACCATTAACAGTAGATCAATTGAGAGTGAAGCATGAGCACAACTGCATGGTTATAGAGATTTCTTCCTCTCTCTCCGATGCTGAATTTGAAGATGTCAAAGATTGCACAACTGCAAAGAAAATGTGGGACAAAGTGAAGCTTGTACATGGCGGTGATGCAAATGTTCTGAGAGCCAAGGCAGAAAGCCTTAGAGAAAAATTTGATGATCTCAGAATGAAAGAAGGAGAAAACATCACACAGTACAACACAAGAATAAAGGAAGTAGTCAATCCTATACGAGGTGTTGGAGGTACACTTGAAAATGAGACAGTGGTAAGTAAAATCTTAAGAACCTTATTGCCTGTATATGCTATTAGAGTTTCTTCTATTCAAGAAATGAGAGCAGTAGCAAACAATATAGTTACTCTTGATAGCCTAATTGGTAGACTGATTTCATTTGAGATGAATAACTTTGATAATAGTGTCTTACCAAAGTTAGAGTTTGCATTTAAGTCTTCTATGAGAATAAGCAAATCCAGTCAGAGAGACTCATCTAGAAGAGATAGTGAAAGTGAAAGTGAAAGTGAAGAAGAAGATCTAGATAAAATAGAAGCACTCATGGCAAGAAGAATGCAAAGAGGCAGAGGTAAATACAAAGGCAAGTTACCACTTGTATGCTTTAATTGTAAAGAGATTGGACACTTTTCTACAAGATGTCCTAACAGAAGAAAATATGACAGATCTTTTGAGAAGAAATCTGACAGAGGTGATAACAAAGATTACAGAGGCTACCGACGATCAAAAAGGAAGGATACCTGAGACTACAAGGATAAAGGCAAGAAGGATAGCTACCTAGCTGCTTGCAAAGATGAAGATACTGACACCGAACCTGATGATGACATCGAGGTAGTATTTGCAGCCGTGAAAGATGATTTAGATGAAGATGAAAGGTATGAAGAAACTACACTCATATCTAAGGTTAGTAAGAATGATATCTGGATTATAGATAGTAGCCGCACTCACCATATGACCAGTGACAAAGAAAAATTTAATAATTTTGAGTATTATAATGGTGGTACAGTAAGAATGGGTAATGATACACCTTGTCTGATTGAAGGTAAAAGAACTATAATGTTGAATAACCTGATTAAATGTGAAAATGCTTATTGGGTAAAATGATTGAATTATAATCTGTTGAGTGTTTCTCAGCTGAATAATTCAGGTTACAAAGTATCATTTGAAAACAAGAAGGCAAAGATCTTCAATGAATCAGGAAAATTGATTGGTACCGGTGAACAGACTAAAGGTAACTTATTCTATCTAAATGATACTAATCCCACTTGCTTGATGACTAGAAACAAAGACATATGGTTGTGGCACAAAAGATTGTGTCATGTGAATTTTGACAACATGATGAAAATAAGCAGAAAAAGAAGTGTAAGAGGTTTACCGACGATGACAAAGCCATACAACATCATGTGCAAAAA
>MU223804.1:6083267-6096938 GCA_018584345.1 Thuja plicata | reverse complement strand
GAAATTCAAGGAATATATTATGGATCGAGAGAAAAGATCACTTGACATTAATGTCAGATATCTGTGAGATATTTGTTTGGCATTGTTGTCAAAGGGAGAGAAAGTTTCCATATTATCACAGTCTTCAAAAAGAAGAAAGTATCCATTATCAGATTACTCCAACAGGGAGAGATCATAACCAAAGGGAGAGTTGCTGAAAAAAGATAGAGACATAAAAGAACAAGAACACTCAAGAGAGATATTGACACAAGGGAAGGAAACAACACATCAGAAGAAGATACACAGAAAGTTGCAAGAATAAAATCTAAGCTAACACAGAGCTTACCGACGGTCAGACATTTTTATCAGTTATAAAAAAAAAGTGTTTGGTAATTTGATGAATCTCAACAATTGTATTTCATATTGTATTAGAAATAGTATAGTGTGATAATATAGTATGTTGCCATCAATGCCAAAGGGAGAGATTGATGACATGTAACTGATTGAATGTTTGATAATGTTAAGTTGAAGATGATGCAAGACATTAAATCAGTTAATGGCTTATATTGTCATTGATATCAACTTGATATAATCTATACGATCATATACATAATGCCAAAGACTTCAGAGAATCAATGAAACAAAGGTTATGCTTTCAGCAATGCATAAAAGTCAAGTATTCACTAAGTGACAGACAACACCGACGGAGTGCACACCATCGGTAAAGGCAAAGAAAAAGTCATAGTGATGCCCGACGAGCAGAAGACAGTGTTGCCCGACGAAGAAAAATCCAATGATGCTCGACGGACGGAGATCCCGAAGCTAACTGGAGTTACACCGACTGAACTGGCACTTGTCATCGATGAAGAATTACAGAGTTGACCGACAAAACAGAGAGTTAAGAAAATGACAAAATATCTAGCTGGTAGAGCATAAGGATAAACTTAACTGGTTGTTTTATTTGTTTTATTCAACTAGAGTTAAGTAATTGATTTAAAGAATATTTGTATAGTTGGCAAGAAGATAACTATGAGTTAAATCAGGAGTTAAAGCCGTAAATCAGATTGGGTGGATTGTTTTTCACGCCAAGAATCAAGAATCAAGAATTAAGGAATATCATGTCTATATAAGAGACAAGCATAATTCATTTCCGTAAGCAATATGATACATGGGGAGTGAATAGAAAAAGGATGCTGAAGAGAAACTGATGAAGGATAACTTCATACAATCCTGATCAATCAAGCTAAAGGAGAGCTATGGAATTCTGCGGATACTGACGGACAGTGAAGCACATCATCACAAAGAAGAAAGTGTGGAGCACAAAGAATTCAATTGATACATTGATCAGAGAGGTATTGTACTTAAATAGATCTAAAAATCTGCAATTCAAGTTGCATTAGAAATAGGTAATTGTGTTTCAGTTTAACCATTGAAGCATTAACTCTCTTAAAAGAGCAGGACTTAACCGTCTTCTATAATTGAGGTATATCCTGACAGATTTCCAAAAAGATTGTCATGTAGATAGCATTGAGTGCCCGATATCGACACACAGTCTAAGAAGGAGGCTGACACAGTTAGGTAGCACAAGATATGCCAGATACCTATTGTGCCCATAGAGGTTGATCAATATTGGTAGCATATACATGCCAGATATCAAGTGACATTCTATTATAAAAAATGCTCTAACAAGGTCACACTTAACAGTGTGTTTGTAACCTTTAACAGGGTTGACTCCTATTAGGGCTCACTTCAGAAGAGTGAAAAATTTGGGGTATCGATCCTAGTGGTTTTTACCTTAACAGGGTTTCCACATTAAAAATCCATGTGTTATGTGTGTATGGTTTATTACTTCATTGTTTTACATTTCACATATGCATTTCTAGATTGATTGGTATACTCTGCATATTTATTGAGTATCGGTAAATAGTTTTACTGCTTATCGGTTATCAAGGAGAATAAGGTCAGGAAAGGAAAACAGACAGACAGTTAATTAGTATAAGTATTTCAAGGAATGCATCTTGTAGGGACTTAATAATATGAGATTTATTTGATTGGTGGTTAGTGATTAAAGGATAAATTTTTGAGGCCACTGGTTCACCCCCCCTCTCAGTTATTACTAACACATACAACACAAAATACCGTTAATCCGGAGATCAGAATACTAACAACATCATTGATAGAATCCTTCCTTCTTCATTAACATGTTTCCAGCAAGCACTGGTGCGTACAACAATGGTGGCTCCAAGGGAGCATCTAACTACTGAGAATCTCTAATAACTAAGGAGCATTGAGCTCTGCAACTAAGAAAATCAGAAATGAGAAAAGCCGAAATGCTATTAGCTATGGACTGCAAAATCATCAATTTTTTTGACCCTTGGAATGAGGTCGGACTTATTATTTATACACAAGTTTTGACCTAAAACTAACCTAACTTATTTTACACTTAACAATATAATACTATTTCTGGTGGCCAGTACTACCTGCGCCATGTTACAAAAGACCTCGAGACGGAAAAGGTCTGACAAGTCAAAAGAAAAAGATAGGAAAGGCAGAGTGGAAGAATCGACCTCGAGAAGAGGGCCGGGAGGAGAAAAGAAGAAATCCGATCCCCTAGGGATTGAGGCTACATGCCTCATTAATGGAAAAGCAGCTCACTATCCTTGATGCACTAGGTGTTACTTTGGAGCGGCACCTTGGGAAGACCACCTATCAGAATCATCCTCTGAGCCGATGTACCTTGTTGTGGTTACCTACTTTTTGACACCCTTATTAACTTCTTTGAAAGTGACCGGTCGGCTTTGGGAACCGGGACACAGGTCACCTTAAAGAATTCAAAAATACTAGATCTGGGAATCCAGGATCTCGAAGCTTACATCCCAAAGAATAAAGAATACAACCGATAGATGGTCGATAGAATTCTCCGGACTTTGGAGAACTTTATTATTCCTTACTATTTTTCAATGTCTCCAAAACCTGGCTTATGCCTTCTTCATCTATGTCTTTAATACTATCCCATCGACTGTGAACAACCTCCAATTTTTCCTCAACATCTCCAGTCCCGTTCCAAAATTCATCCACCATTTTTATGGCGTCATGCGCCTAGATCATTGTCTTGGATAGTCTAGATAACCTGCCCTGGTCAAAATCTCTGGCAGCTGGATACAGGGATTCCATCCATTCATCAAATTTACTGAGGATGTAGTCCTCCAGGGTGCACGTCCTGGTGGTGAAGGGATCAACTTGCGATATTCCAACCACAAACGCTTGAAACATGCCCAAGGGGTACTAGGGCGTGGTCACTTTTTCTTTTAAGGCCTTAACCAGTTCCTTGCATACCTCAATTTTGAGGCCAATTCTGGAGTACTGGGCCTAGAGGGAATCATATGATTCATCTCCCAAAATACTCGCCTTTATGGCAGAGTCTTCTCCAATGTTGCAAATTTCTTCCATCCCGGCCTTCCACTTTTCATACTTCACTAAATCTTTCTCCCATACCAGAGCGGTGCCGTCTGATTAGCTGATAAGGACATCAATCTGATAAAGATTTGGGAGGGATACCGCTAGAAATTGTCTTATGGCGGCTACCTGCTCGGCGGCCCACCCATCTACAACTTCCGCCTTCTTCTTCGTGACTCGAAGAGAATCCATGTTGCCCTGCACAAGCGACAATCTGGAGGAAGGGGGTCCCGGGTGGATCTCGGCCAAAGGCTGCGTAAGTTCTGCCAAAAGTGCGAGGAGATTTGCATTAGTCTCTCTTTCCTCCTTCAACTTCTGGCCTTGCTTGATATATCTGGTCTCTACTACTTTGGTGGCCTCCCTTAGCAAGTCTAGGTTAGCTTGCTTGTCTCTTCTCCCCAGTGCCACTTCTGTGATGTTGTAGTCTTTGGGCCTTACGACCGCTACATCTGCACCTGGTGGGGGTGTTGCGATAGTCACAACTATGTTTCCTGTCAGCCCAATCCAAAGGGTATGGACTATCCACGCCTTCTTGGGCTTATGAGCCTCTGCATTTATGGCCATCATTTCAGCCAAAGAGAGTGGAGCACCTGATGCGACCGCCGAGGCCTTTCTTTTTCTTGACTCTACCAACCATTGGGGTGGTTGGGATGGCCCTGCTGCTAAGACCTGTGCATCAGGATTCCCTTTGGAATCCGGCGATGTGTTCCCGGAATGTACATTTTCTTCGGGCTCTTTCTCCTTCTCTTTCTCTTGTTCCTTTTCCTGTTCCCCGGAACCTTCAGTATTTTCTGCCATGTTGGCGTCCTCTGCTGTGATGTCCAGAACTTCTTCTCCGACATCGATAGTGCTTGTATCTTCAGGGACCTCCGTGGGGAATAAGTTCAATGCCAAAGGCATCAAAATATTCAATAAGGCTCCATGCTTGGTTGGGGTATGCGGCCAGCCTTTTATCATGAGAGGTGTATTGACTCCAGACTTGCTTAACGATCAACTCTGAATCACACAGGGCCCGGAGGTGAGTGATTCCTTTCCTTAGTGCAAATAGGAGTCCAAGGACCAAAGCCTCATACTTTGTGATGTTATTCATGTAGTTTAACTGCAACCTATAGGATGTGAGGAAGGATTTCCCTTGTGGCTTGATCAATTCCACTCCTGCCCCACAACCTTGTTTGGTGCGGGACTCGTTGAACTTAAGGGTCCAAAAGTCATCGTTTGTTGTCTGGGGCTGGGAAGACGAAGTGGTCTTTGGATTATCTCTGGGAAGGTTGGGAGGAGTTTCCTTCGGTGCTGATGGTACGGGGGTGAGGTTTTCTTCCAGACAGATTTTTGGTTGGGATCCCTAGACGAATGGAGCCGAAGAGGCGCTATTAGCAGAAGTACTGGGTCCCAGGGAATCAGCGGTGCGTTCTTCCTTCTAGAGGGCGTTGATGTGTCGGGTAGCAATGGAAACGCAAGGTTCACACTCTCTCTTTGAATGTTTCTAGTAATATACTCGACACCAAGTTTCGGACAAGAGTGTAGCGGGGGTCACTGCGGTACCCTGAGAGTTAACCTCAACCCTTAGTTTTTCTTCTTAGTCCTGGGTTCTCTACGAAACTATAGGGTCCTCCCTGGGGGTGAAATCGAATGTTAAGATCTCAAGGGGTTTGTAAACCCCTGGGGAAGTCTCAGAGAAGAGGACTTCATTTACCCTCCCAACTTTGGTGAGGGCCTGTTTCATCCGGGGCTCACTTTCAACCCGGATCTAGTTAGATTCTCCCTCCCAGGGGAGCCACAAGTGGGAAAAGTCAGTTGAGAAATATCCGTTTAGGTACTTGGACCAATTGTGACTTAGTAACATCCCATAAGTCTCTAGGATGTCCACCACCTTAATTTCAATCACGCTGGCTATCCATGTCAGCCAAATACGGCTCACCACCAGTCACGTCGATAATGGCTAGTTTATCCGGACCTCAGGTCTTGAGGAGTCCATTGTCTTTCTTTTCTTCCTATCACTTAGTTCAACACCCCAGAGTCCTATTAATGTCCATTTTTAAGTATTCTGGGATTTTTAATGTATGTTAACACTTATTGGACAAGTGTAGGGTGGTGACGAATCCCCCAGAGTTTCTAATATTATTTTTCCATGTTCTAACAGTTCTCCGGTCTTGCAGGTTGCAGATAATTAATCAAGATGTCTGAAGTAATCACCCCTCCTGATATCCCAGAGCTACCTACCACCTCCACCTAGGCGGCCACAAAAACCAAGGCCAAAAAGATGTTGGCAAAGCTGCCCTTGACCTCCAAATACCCGAAGGAGGGAACTCTCGTGGGGTTCAAGGTGGACTCCAAAGTCTAGGAAATAATAGACACGGAGCACAAACTTTGGGCTGAAATGCAAGGCTTAATCTAGGCCATTTACAGGTTGAAGACCATCGGAGATAGTATGGCCACTCATTTGGCCACCTTCGGAATTATAAAGGCTGCAAACTTTCCTTGTGCAGTGTAATCATCGGAATTAATATGACAACTAGCAATACTATACAATGCACCTACTCAGGCAATTCTGCTCACTGATCCCCGACCATTACAATACCTAGCAACAATTGTCACTCTGGACGCAATGAATTTTGCCTCAGGGATGGGGATTTCGTAGTTCAAAGGATCTACCATCATCAACCGATCCAAATCATTGAAGGATTTTGAGGAAGCCGAGATTGTCTCTCGACAATATCTCAATAGTCAGTGGTTGAAGTCCCTGAAGAGGGACCATAAAATGATCATGTTGGAAATTTCCCGTGGGGATTTCAAAGTGCCCATTCAGGCGGGCATTATATTCTTATGCAGGATCTTTGGATTGCCCCACTCCCAAGACTTCTTAGCGTGGATGTATTATTTTCTTTACTGCATCACCACTCATGAACTAACCTTCAACTGGGTGGCCATTATATCCAACCATGTGGACACGCAGCTGAAGGGCATCGTCTAGAGTTCCAAGTTTTACATGACATCCTACGTACTATGGGCATTAGGCCAACAAAGACTGACTTTTCTAGGTTTGGGAATAGTTGGTGAACTTGGAAACGGGCCAGGCCAGTTGACACCATGGGATCACTATCCCCAAATGCAATGGGAACTTAGTTTCCTGAATTTACACTGGGTAAATGATGCTTTCACTTACCATAACATCCTAACACTTACCTGGGACTCCAGGTACCGATTGTCGCAGGAGGCGATGAATTTGGTTAGCACCTATGGCTGCTACTTTATTCAGTTCCAGCACCATACCTACATTCGGGTGATCGGCTTCTTTGGGAAGCCCTATCTTCTTCCCCGATATTGCGGGGACATAATCATTCTTTTGGAGTTCTATCGACAGATGATGGACCTGCACACCTTCTTTACATTGAATAATGTCATCAATGTCCCATTCCCATTTTTGTGCGATAATTATATGTGCAGCCTCGCCACGGCAAGGGAGGCAGATAATGAATTGAAAATCCTAGGACTAGTGGAATTCCACCACGCCAGGAAAACCTATGATCCTCTAGGAAAGATTGCTGCGACACTTCCTCGGGCATCCCCGCCACATGAAGTAGATATTGAAGATTTTTGGGTGGACTGCCAAGACAGTTTTGATCTTCGGGCCCATCAACATTCATGCATGTCCAAAGGACTCATGAAGGTGCTCGACCTTCGGACTTTTCCGAAGGGTTTTTCAGTTGACGGGCCGCTGGAAGACCCGACATAAAAATAGAAAGGATTGGACAAGTTGGACCTCCCTTCGATGGATTGGGCCACCCCGAAAGACTTGTCGATCGAGGGAGCATGTCACCCTATTTTGGAGGCAAGTCACCAATATTTTTCCTGGGTGTATCCCAAGAGCACCCAGAAGAAACCAATGGTCTAAAAGGCCATTCCATCTTCCACCGCCGTCGAACCTAGCACAAGCAAAGGGAAAGAAAAAGAGGGTGCCCCAGCCAAGGTGTCTCCCCAAGGTCCCACCCCTTTGATGGTACAATTGCAACAACAAATGGAGTCGGCGAGGCTGGCCAGCCAACAGATAAGGAAACAGTAATCTTCTGGCCTCCTCATAAATCCAATGACATCTGCTTGCCTGATGGGATCTCCGTCATTGGCTGCGATGATGAGAAGACAAACTTTCACCGAGGCGAAGTCTACCAGTATTTTAGAGACCGGGGTTCCACTGACGAGAAAGAAGAAGAAAAAGGTAACCCCTACCCAAAGTGTGACCACTAGCCCCGGTATGCTGGATGTGCCCCCAGTTGACGCTAGTTCGGATTCCCCCAAACTTTAAGAAATCCCTAACAACCCTCCCCCACACAATGATTTTTATGATGTGTTTGGGGCGGATGAAATCATGAACTTGCAAGGGGATATTGGCCAAGCGGTAGAGGAAATTGCCGCTCAGGATAAAGAGGAGATCCCCGCAGAAAAGGAGATCCTGGAAGAAGAAGCTGCATAAGAACAAGAGGCCCAAGATGAAGCACAAAAGGATCCCGAGCGGGAGAAGAAATCGGTCCAAGAGAGCGAAGACACACCAAGGGAACCCATAGATGAGCAGCTGATGGTTGGGGAAATTGGACCTACGGGATCAATCGTACCCCCATTCATCATGCTCCAGATGCCTTTGGTTATTTCGGGTGATCAAGTGCCCCGGAGCACATTTGGTGAGGTAATAATGACGGTCGCATTGTCAAAATTTGGCTAGAGACCCCACCCAGCTCCAGAAGACGTTCTGATGGAAGGAAATGTTCTAGCAAATGAGGCCAATGAGGCTGAAGAACAACAACATCAGAATGATCGAGAAGACTCAGGAAATGAAAATGTCAGTTTAACTGACGCCGAGAAAGTCGCGGAGGTCCCCAAAGATACAAGCACTATCGATGCTGGAGAAGAAGTTTCGGACATCATAGCAGAGGATGCCAGCATGGCGGAAAATACTGAAGGTTCCAGGGAACATGAAAAGGAACAAGAGTAAGAGAAGGAGAAAGAGCCCAAAAAAAATGTATATTCCGGGAACACACCGCCAGATTCTGAAGGGAATCCCGATGCACGGGTCTTAGTAGCAGGGCCATCCCAACCGCCTCAATGGTTGGTAGAGTCAAGAAAAAGAAAATCCCTAGCGGTCACATCAGGCGCTCCACTCTCTTTGGCCGAAATGATGGCCAAAAATGCAGAGGCTTGTAAGCCCAAGAAGGCGCAGACAATCCATACCCTTCAGACTGGGCCAGCGGGAAACACAGTTGCGACTATCTCAACACCCCCTCTAGGTGCAGATGTAGCGGCCGTAAGGCCCGAAGACTACAACATCCTAGAAGTGGCACTGGGGAGAAGAGACAAGCAAAGTGAATTGGACTTGCTAAGGGAGGCCACCAAAGCAGTAGAGGCCATATATATCAAGCAGGGCAAGAATTTGAAGGTGGAAAGAGAGACTAATGCCAATCTCCTCACACCTCTGGCAAAACTTACACAACCTTTGTCTGAGATCCACTCAGGACCCCCTTCCTCCGAATTGCCGCTTAAGCAGGGCGATGTGGATTCTCTCTGGGTCATGAAGAAGAAGGCGTAGACTGTAGATGGGTGGGCTGCCAAGTAGGTAGCTACCATAAGACAATTTCAAGCAGTGTCCCTCCCATATCTTTATTGGATTGATGTCCTTATTAGCCAAGAAAACGGCTCAACTCTGGTATGGGAGCAAGATTTAGTGAAGTATGAAAAGTGGAAGGACGGGCTGGAATAAGTTTGCAACATCAGAGAAGAAGCCGCCACAAAGGCAAGGATTTTGGGAGATGAATCATATGATTCCCTCCAGACACAGTACTCTAGACTTGGCCTCAAAATTGAGGTATGCAAGGAATTGATTAAGGCCTTGAAAGAAAAAGTGACTGCGACCCAGTACCCATTGGGCCTGTTTGAAGCATTCGAGGTTGGAATATCGCAAGTTGATCCCTTCACCATCGAGACGTGCACCCTGGAGGACTACGTCCTCAGTAAATTTGATGAACGGATGGAATCCCTGTATCTGGATGCCGAAGATTTTGACCAAGGCAGGTTATCTAGACTATCCAAGACAATGATCTGGGCACATGATGCCATAAAAATGGTGGATGAATTCTGGAATAGGGCCGAAGATGTTGAGGAAAAATTGGAGACTGTTCACAGTCAATGGGATAGTATTAAAGACTTAGATGAAGAAGGCATAAGCCAGGTGTTGGAGACATTGAAAAATAGTAAGGAACAATAAAGTTCTCCAAAGTCTAGAGAATTCCATCGACAATGTATCGGTTGTATTCTTTATTCTTTGGGGTGTAAGCTTCTGGATCTCAAAGTCTTGGATCTAGTATTTTTGAATTCTTTAAGGTGACCTGTGTCCCAGTTCCCAAAGCCAACCGGTCACTTTCAAAGTAGTTAATAAGGGTGTCAGAAAGTAGGTAACCGCAACTAGGCACGTCATCTTAGAGGATTATTTTGACAGGTGGTCTTCCCAAGGCCGCTCCAAAGTAACACCTGGCGCATCGGGGATAGTGAGCCACTTTTCCACTAATGAGGCATGTAGCCTCGATCCTTGAGGGATCAAATTTCTTCTTTTCTCCTCCTAGCCCTCTTCTCGAGGCCGATTCTTCCACTCTACCTTTCCTATCTCTTTCTTCTGACATGTCAGACCTTTTCCATCTCGAGATCTTTTGTAACATGGCACAGGTAGTACCGGCCATCGAAAATAGTATTATATTGTTAAGTGTAAAATAAGTTAGGTTAGTTTTAGGTCAAAACTTGTGTATAAATAATAAGTCTGACCTCATTCCAAGGGTTGGCAAAATTGATGATTTGCAGTCCATAGCTAATAGCATTTCGGCTTTTCTTAGTTCTGATTTTCTTAGTTGTAGAGCTCAATGCACCTTAGTTGTTAGAGATTCTTAGTAGTTAGATGCTCCCTTGGAGCCACCATTGTTGTATGCACCGGTGCTTGCTGGAAATATGTTAATGAAGAAGGAAGGGTTCTATCAATGATGTTGTTAGCATTTTGATCTTTGGATTAACGGTATTTTGTGTTGTATGTTCTTTATGTCCCTCGCTCTGATATTTTAAGTAGATTAACGACCTTCTTTTCCCTCGCTATTGATTAAATATGAAATGATGGTTTTATATTTCTTCGGTATTTAGTGTAGCATGTTAGAGCTTGGTTGATGTTTTGAATGTTTGGCATAAATATACGTAGATGAAATATTTTTAACCCCGCAATATATTTTGAAGTTTATTTGGTAAAGATCATAAATGCTTGTAGGAAACCCCACTTACTTAAATCCCAAGAGAAGATGAGCCAAGATAACCAGCTATCCCCCCGAACAAAATAGTCACATTCCCAACTAAGATCCCGCACTGTCGAGACCCGAATCTCATGTGCTTGAAGGCCCGTGGAATCTCATTTCCCAGACAACCTTTACAGGAGAAGTTGGCTGGTACCCCGATACCCGGTGACAACTTACATCTGTTGGCAGACCCTTTTCACAAAGTCCTGTCAACACCTTATTGGATTCATGCAATAGCTGAACAATTTTCTCCCATGTCCAATGCAGCTCCTTGCATTTGTCAAGCAAGTTTTCACAATGCCTAAGTCCCATGTGATAGATTTGCAAACTGCTGTTAACTTCTTCTCTGAGTATGTGTTCTCTTCCTTCTCCTCTGCTATCTTCAATAAGTTCTCATAGTGCACATCAAATTCATGAAGTGTAATTCTCAGATTTTCAATGTCATCTTTGTTCTGGAAAACAATAGGTATTGGAAGCAATTTGTTTATAGTATCAATTTCTCTTGTAATTAATTTTGCCTTCTTGTCTCCTTTCTGTTCTGATCTTTCCTTGGCTTTGTTCAAAGCAGTAAATGCCAATTTTACTAATTCAACTTCATCCATGCTGTCAACATTTACATCGTTTCTTGCCAACAATGAAATGGATGATGTGTTTACCTCTTTATTTTCATCCTCTTTCTGATCTGTCTTCTATTATTCTTCCTTCTTCTTCTTCTCTTCTTCCTTCTTTTGTTCCTCTTCCTTCTTCTGTTCAGCCTCATCCGCTATAGAAGTGTCCATATTCCCTGAAAAAGGGTCCTTTTCACCTTGAGAGGTGTCAAGAGTTACTACTACACCAGAAACATAGAAATCTGGTGGTGGATCTACTTCACTCTTCTCAACAGTTGTCTTTGTTGCTTTTAATCTTTCACCCATTCCCAATTGGGCGAAGTGGTCTCAGGAGGTGAGGGCTTGTTATAAGTAGTACTCATCAGTATCTTCTCCAATGCCTTCTGAGTTTCCTCAGTGACTTCATCATACTTCCTCACCTTTATTTTCAATAATCTCACCTTGGTCCTTAACGGAGGTTTTAGTTCCTTGTATATTATGTCCCTTTCTTGTACTGATATCACAGGTAGCATGTTATCAATTTGTTGGTTCCTGATTGTATCATCTTCAATTTGTGCTACATGTTTTCTTATCTCCAATCTCCCATATAGATCTATAGGTATGCTTCCTTCAATTTCTAAAAGTGTCTTCGTGAAAGTAAGTAAGTGTTCAATCACAATGTCCTCAATCTTAATCTTGTCTGCTTCTTCATACCTGTTATAGTATTTATCAATTGTGACCAATTTGCCTTGTTCTAATGCTCTCTTCTCTAACATATTTAGGTCAGGTTTCCATATGTATTTTTCTTCTTTCTTGTCTTCTCCTGCTGTGCTCTGCTCTTTAGGTGATGTTTGTATGCTTGATCTTGTTACTCTAGAAGTAATGTTTTCAACTTGTGCTGTTTGCTGTTGAGGAGGAGGTGGACTGTCTACCATAACTACCTCAGGAGTGGGAGGGGCTACCGTACTTCCACTTGCTGGTCCAAGTGATCTTTCTGTCATATTCTTTTTGACTTCTTTTAGTTCCTCTTCTGTCAACCCAACTTTTACTCCACATTCATGTACAAGATTCTCAATCTTTCTCTTCCTCATACCTCTAGTCTGTTCTTCTCTCACTTTTGCTGACTTTTCTTCGTATGTTCCCCATATTTCCTCTGTTGTATCAATTTATGATGCAAGGACATGTTCTAATTGCATGGTAGGTACTTCAAAACTTACTTCATAACCCATGGGATAACACCATTTCTTTCTGGGTATGACTGCTTCAAAGCATACACAATCAATTTCAACCATGAAACAAATTGTATCTTTGTATTTTTCAACAATGTCTTCATGTATCCTGTATCTAGTTTTCATCTGTCTCCGTAGTATCTTGATCATACCAAATAGTTCACCATCAACCCAAGTAGCATTCTGTGTCTTGTAGCTATGTGAAATCAATATGCTAGTAGGTATTCCAGATTTCCAACCACTAGGATGTAAGCCAGGAATTTTTTTCTCAATATGAATAAACATATGCATCAACAATGAACCATATATGAAGGTCTTAGTTCTGTTCTTCTTCACTAGCTTCACATTCTCAAGGAATTGCGGTGCCAAAACTTCACATAGGTTATACTTTACATTCTCCTTCACCATTCTCCATGCCATCATGATTACCCTAGTAGATACTGAGTTAGGTATGCTACTGTAGTAGAACTTGTACCCAAGTATCATAGCAATCAATCTTACATCTTGCTGAAAGATGTCATTTACTGTCATTGCCCGTCTGTCCCATTTGGAATGAGTTAGGGTTTCAACTTCTTTCTTTACATGTTTCTCCGCAATAGAGATGACTTTGATGTTTTCCAATCCAGTGATTTCATGAATTAGGTCACTACAAATCTTCACAGGTTGATCACCAATCTAGATTGTGATGTGTTATTATGTATCCTGCAAGTATACTTCACACAAACAGTCAATAACTCATTATATCCAAGGTTAGTAACATCAATTCAATGAAAAACATAGAAAACCTTGAGAAATCAAATTATTGCTTCCTAGTCATGAAGATTCTACTCTAAATTGTGAATTGCTCTTAGATTAAGCATGTCTAGATCATAGAATGACAATCATGAAATGGAAGATTCATTGTAAAATGTCTAAAATGCTCAAGAACATGTTCAATTATGCACAATTATGATCAAATTATACAAATGAACTAGATTAGTATGCTAAAAATGATGAACTAGATAGCTAAAACCAAATTGACATTATATCTATGCTTTTAATTCTATTCTCCTATATCAAATAAGCTTAGAATGGCTTGCTTTTATAGAGAATTCTTGGAGGGAAAGA
>MU223804.1:6062314-6083160 GCA_018584345.1 Thuja plicata | reverse complement strand
AATTATTTGGTTTAATTAATTCCTTTTAATTGATTTCTTTAGCCATGTATTTAATTTTTTGATTTGATTTAATTCATTCAAGGTTAATTGAAGAATTAATGGCTTTTGATAGATGTCTCTTGATGAGCGATCTTGGATTATTGATTTTTGATGAATTATACTTAAACAATTCTAGTTTAATTATATAATTGTGATTAGCTTGATATTGGTAGTCTTGATTAGGACTTGGAGGACTTAATTGCAGATTAGGGCTTTTGAGCTTATCAAACCATTTTCAGGTGATTACATTTGCCCCTCTTTGAATCAATGTGCGATCAGCGTGTTGATTCAAAGAACATCTAGTTTTGACTAGCGATCGAATAGCTAGATATAAAGTGATACAACTGCTCTTGATTAGAAACTGATTCTGAACTTGATTGAACAAAATATGATTGAAGCTGTTGAAGATTCTTGATTATTGAAAGATCAGTATAGTAACAAGGATATCAATTTGATGTGAAGCGATGAAACTGATTACCTGTCTGATTGCTCAGGATAGTAACACCTAATCAATTTTATATGAAGTGATGAAATCGATTATTGTTATAATGATATAGAAAATCTAGATTGATATCAGTTTGTTGTGATCCGATGAAACTGATACCTTCAAGACATAGTTCAGAATAATTGACTAGACAACCAGTTTGATGTGATGCGATGAAACTGATTTCTAGCAAAAATTTGGACAAACGATCAATTTGATGTGATGCGTTGAAACTGATCACTGTTTGAGATTTCAATTGATTTAGCTGTAAATACTATCAATTTGATGCGATGCGTTAAAATTGATATATCTACTGATGTTCAGAACTTGAATTTGATAAGAGCGAGTAATTTGATATGAAGTGATGAAATCACTCTTCCCCATTTGATACTGTTGATACTGATTTGATACTTGATAAAGATTCTCCAACTGCATTGAAGTTGATTCGTTTGATCACTTGCAGAGTCAAGTTAGATTTCTGACAATGCCCTAGTTGGTAAAAAAAAATGGTATTATGATATGTGATTGATGTTGCCCCCTTGGAATCAAGATGGACATGAAACTGGGTTGATTTCTAGATAAAAACATCCGGATGAGCATAATAATCTTGGAATAAATTTTTTGATTCCAATAGAAAACATAGTGGTCAGAACCATGAAAATATTGCTTTTTGTTTGGTCGAAATTGGACTCCGTAGGACGAAGTTAGAGCAAAAAAGGTGTAATAGACCAAGAATAGTGTGTGGTAAAAACTTTGAAAATAATTACCCAAAAATGAGATTAATATAGGGTAATAATTCAAAATTACTATTCATTTTAACTATTCACTGATAGAGATTTGCAGATCTCAGAGAAAAGATGCCAATTCCCGTGGAGGATCACCGATTCAAGATTGTCCGGCGACATCAGAGACCAGCCCACTACCCGCCAGTGGTATGTCATCAAAATCCTACTTTGAAAATTTGAATTTCAAACATGTTCTTGCTTTCTTTTTGAATGTTTCATTTGATTTCCTTGAAAAATCATTTTTGGTATTTGAAATATTGTATTTGGTATAGAATAGCGTTTTCGATATTTTATGAATCGTTTACTATTTTCATTTCATAGTTTACCGTTTAGCATCATTTTCGGGATTTTGTTTAGCGTTTCCCATATTTATGATAGCATCTCTGGAACATTGTATCGTATGCGGTAAACAAAATATCATTTGTGGTAAAATATCATTTGCGGATCCTGAAATAGTGTTTCCGGGACAGTGAGCCCAAATTGTAGAATTTAAGTCTTGAACAGTAGAAATTTTGAATGCCTTAGTCAATCTGACCCTGTTAAAATAGTTAACTGCTTAACATATTTGTTTTTCACCTCCTTGTTTGCCCCAATTCTAATTCTTCAATGTTGTTATCCTTTTGTAGAGAGATCCTGGCACCTTACAGACATGAGCACTTTATCCTTGGGTGTTGTCTTTGATAGATCGACTCTCAGTTGAGGATCATCGGGATTTATTCTAGTGTGGACTGGGATACTTGTTAGATATGCTTGAGTATACAGTAAACTGTGGTTTACTGACTGCTTTGATAGAGCGCTGGCACTCAGAACATAATACGTTCCACTTTCTCACTAATGAGATTATAGTGATGCTAGAGGACGTATGGTGTATTTTGCGCATACTTATTATGGATGATTTTCCCTATTATGATCCTTTAGGATGAGCATGTATAGATGCTTGTATCCGATTCTTTCAGGATCCATTAGTTGTAGAGCACCACATTACCTGGGAGAGATTAGAGAGACAGGGCCTTGCATTTCTCAGAGTATTAGCGGGCCTCATTGGTGGATTCCTGGTTCCTGATCGGAGTGCACATGGTTTTTCAGTTGGATGGGGTAGATGTTTAGAGGAGTTGATGCAGAGTCCTCATAAACTAGCCTGGGGTACTTGTCTTCTTGCCCATTTGTATCATGATTTGCACCAGGTGGTTTATCGACATGATAAATCATTTTCCGTAGGATTGATATTATTATAGATATGGGCCTGTGAGCACATCCTTGTTACAAGGCCTGTAGTTACTAGAGCTCAATCAGAGGGACTGCCATATGTATATATGTATGCTATGAGATGATTATGATTTTGCTATGATTACGCTCTTTTATCTCAGTATGCTTTGGATGCAAATGTATGAATACATGTTATTTTTGTTGTTTTTGATGCACAAATATGATGTTATCTGAATACTATGGATGCATATGTATGGAGTTTAATGTTTATGCAAATGTGGATGCAAAATGATGATTTTTAGGTCAGTGATGTAAAATATTCAATCATAAGGGAAATGATATCTTTAAATGTTCAAAAATTTGTCTTTCCCTCTTTTGAATATGTGTTATTATAGCCTTTCTTAGCGTTACTTGATATAAAAGATATGCAACTCCTAGAATGAAATGCAATTCTAAAATGCAAATGCAGATGCAACTTCCATTTTCATGTCATTCATTTCATGCTTTTCTTTCATCATTGAGCTTTTTGCTTACCCCATTTTTGACACAACCAACACTAATATACAAGTAATCATGTTAGTATGAATATATACACTGTTTGATTTTTAGTACAACCACCATGAATAATTAATTTAATCTGATGATATGAATACTAAATTGAGCTTAATTTTGATATTGCAATATGACATAAGCATCAAGATATAGCAAATAATGATGTCCTGAGTATCAATTGCGTTAACAAACACATATCAAACAAAAGAAAAATACCATGTGTTTTCTTCAATGTTCTAGTGCAAAGACTCATGGAACATTTTTAGAAATATGATAATCAACAATTGATCAAAGATAGTAACCCAAACTAACATAAGTGTTTGCTTCGGTCTAAAAATCAGAGCCATTCATGTAGGTTTAATTTTGTCATCATAGACCTTGTCAAAACCCATGTCAATCACATGCAAAAATCAAAGAAAATATCATGCCCCCTATCCTTATGTTTCTAACTCAGTAGAGTATCATTAAAACATTCGAGAGAAGTATAATAACCAAAAATCTGAGAAAGAACAAATAGTCATGCAAATAAAAGTATCCCAACTCTTTTAGTGTGTCTCTAGTACAAATACATCATAGAGTTACTTAGGAGTCAAAATTCATGCAAGCATAGGACAAGACTGATCATTTTTGTGCTTGTGATTCTGATTGATAGATTCGATATGATCATGTTGATAACAAGATGAGTGTTTAAGAAACACTGTTTTTGTTTGTTGATATGAAAAATGACTTGATCAGTGGTATTGAAAAATACCCTTGTTTGGTTATTTAAATGCGGTGGTGTTGAGAAACACCTTGAATTGATTGATGTGGTATTGAGAAACACCGTTGGTGAATTGCTTGCCTTAGAATAGTGTTTGAAAGGATAAGATTAGATTTTAAACCATGGTAGAGTGATAGGTAAATGATTGAGTCAATCATCTTGGTATGTGTCCTGGCTTGTGTTAACTCAAAGGTCTTGAAGTTATTAATGAAGAGTTATCCAAGCTTTGATAGACAGAGTAGTGAGCTGACAGAATAGCACCTGTTTACCAGGTTTTCACCATTCGTAGGAATGCTATTTTTGCAAACAAGGCGCCTGTTTACCAGGTTTTCACCAAGGCACGATTTTTTTTTTCAATTTTTTTTGTTCTTTTGTTCTTTTTTTTTTCAGAATCTTTTCCACTGTACATGGTTGTGATAACAACTTAAGCATAGAATCTCTTCAGATGAATTGTGTTTATTGGATCAGGAAGTGTGTCTCCCTTTGTGGTAGCTAGCTGATAAGCTCCAAATCCAAATAGTGTGGTGATTACAAAAGGTCCTAACCAGTTTGGTTCAAACTTACCCTTCTTTATTCTCTTTTCTTGATTCTTGGCATTTTCATGTAGTACTAAATCACCCACTTAAAACTGACAAGGTTTGACCTTTTTATTATAACCTTTTTCCATTCTCTTTTGATATCCTTATAAATGTTCAAAGGCATCTTGACATTTCTTAGCTAGGAGTTCTAGATATTGTAGATGTGAGACTTTGTAGTCCTCATCTGTGATTAGTCCTTTCAAAGATACTCGTAATGATGGAATTTCTACCTCAATTGGAAGAACTTCTTCAGAACCATAAACCAAAGAATAAGGAGTATCTCTTGTTGGTGTTCTGATGCTTGTTCGATAGGCCCACGGAGCTGGGTTAATCTGAACATGCCAATCTTTCTCGAATCATTGACAGTGCGAATGAGAATCTTGAGAATATTCTTATTGCTAGCCTCTACCTGCCCATTTCCCTGAGGATAATATTTAGAGGAGAAATGTTGAGTAATTTGGAACTTGTTGCAAAGTTCTGTCACATCCTTGTTTTTGAACTTTTTTCCATTATCTGTCACAACTGATGAAGGAAGACCATACCCACAAATGATGTAGTTGAGGATAAACATTGAGATTTGTTTTCCTGTTGCCGTGATTAAGGGTATAGCCTCAACCCACTTGGTAAAATATTATGTTGCTGTGATAATGAACTTGTTACCATTGGAGGATGATGGGTAAATTTGACCAATAAGATCAAAGGCCCACTATTGAAAAGGCTATTGTGTGATAAAAGGTAACAATTCCCTTGCTGGGGCATGTATAAGATTGCCATGGATTTGACACTTTTTGCAAGTTTTTGAAAATGTGATAGCATCTTTCTCCATTGTAGGCCAATAATACCCAATACGCAAGAGTTTCTTAGCTAAGGTAAGACCATTTGAATGTGATCCACAAATACCTTCATGGACTTCTTGTAAAGCATTTTTAGATTCTTCTAGATCTAAACATCTTAGTAAGGTACCATCAAAACCTCTACGAAACAAATCATCCGCGATGATTACATGTTTAGAGGCTTGACAAATAAGGTTACATTTTTGGTACTTGAATATACCCTCAGGTAAAGTATTGGTTTCAATATAGGTTCGAATAGATCCATAGTGAGGGGAATCACAACCTACAAGTTGACAAACTAGCCTTGAGTTAGGACAGTTATAGGAGGGATAAGATAACTCATCCACTAGGAATTCATAACGCGTTTGATTATTAGATAACTCTATGAGAGACATAAGATTAGCCATTGCATCGGTTGCTTGATTGTGTAACCTGGAAATCTGTTCAAATGTTATGCCGATAAAATATTGCTTTAGATCATCCACCATATTCTTATAAGGCACATGCTTATCATCTTTAGTTTGATATTCATCGGTAATTTTATTTATAACCAATTGAGAGTCACCATATACATGAGGTGTTGCTATCTTCCATTCAAGTGCCATCTTTTGTCCATTTAGCAAAGCTTCGTATTCCGCAATGTTGTTAGTACATGGAAATTTTTTTTTGTATGCTTTTGGTATAATATATCCTTGAGGTGATATGAATATGACACCTACTACAGAACCATGTTGTGCAAATGATCCATAAAAATACATCTTCCAAGTATGCTCTGTAATCACGAGGATTGATTCATCAAGAAAATCAATAGTCAAAGGTATGTCTCCTAATAATGGTGCATCTGCAAGTTGATCAGCAAGAACTTTCTCTTTAATAGCCTTTCGTTGAACATATTCAATATCAAACTCGCTTAATATCATCATCCACTTAGCCAATGTTCCAGTTAAAGTTGCTTTGTTTAAAAGATATTTCATTGTATCAATCTTAGCCACCAATTTGATTAAATGCGCCATCATATAGTGTCAAATTTTTTGAGATGCGAATACCACTACTAACACTGCCTTCTCAATTGGTGTGTAATTAAGTTCATATTGCACCAATGTTTTGTTGTTATAATAGATTTCCCGTTATTTTCCTGTTTCATCTTCTTGTACCAATAGTGCCCCAAGTGAGGTATTGGTTGCCGAAACATATAGGAGAAAAGGTTTGCCTGCGATTGGCGCCATTAGAATAGGTGGGTTCACCAGATACTTTTTTAATTGATTAAATGATGTTTCACATGCTGCATCCCACCTGTGAGTAATACCTTTGTGCATCAGTTTGGTGAACGGTTGAGCTTTATCAGCTAATTGAGAAATGAACCGTCGAATTGATTGTAATTTCCCTTGTAATGATCACACCTGATTGATGTTTCTAGGTGGAGGCATCTCAATGATAGCTTTGAATTTTTTGGATAAACTTCAATTCCTTTAGTAGAAACTATGTACCCTAACAATTTTCCTAAGGTGACCCCAAATGCACACTTTTTTGGGTTCAAGCGTAACTTGAATTTCTCCATTCTATCTAAGATTTTTGCTAAATCTTGTAGATGATCTTCATGATGATGAGATTTCCCTAAAGTGTCATCCACATAATCTTACATATTTTTGTGCATCATGTCATGAAAGATTGCTGTCATTGCTCTTTGATATGTTGCTCCTGCATTTTTGAGTCCAAAAGGCATGACGTTCCAGCAGAAAGTTTCCCATGGACAAGTAAAAGCCATCTTATCTTGGTCTTCTGGAGAAATTTTTATTTGATTGTACCCAGAGAATCCATACATTAAGGACAACATCTCATATCCAGCTATAAGATCTACGATGACATCAATACTTGGCAATGGAAAGTCATCTTTTGGACATGCTTTATTGACATCTCGAACGTCAGTGCAGACTCTAATGGATTTATCATGTTTTGACACTGGCACAATATTAGATATCCATGCGGCATATGCAATAGCTCTTATAAACCCTGCTTTCAAAAATTTTTCCAGTTCTGCTTTTACCAAAAGAGCAATATGTGGATGCATCTTTCTTAACTTTTTTTTGAAAGGTTTTATTCTAGGATCTATAGATAAATGGTGCATAATAAAATTAGGATCAAGTCCTCGCATATCAGAATAAGACCATGCAAAATTGATCTTCTTTTCTTTGAAAAACTATGTAAATGCCTCCTTTTCTTCCACAAATAGAGATTGAGCAATGTATATGATGTGTGGGTTCTCCTCTGTACCAATATTATTTAGTTGAGTTGGTTCAATAAGTACCACTGACCGTTCTTGTGAGTGATCAGGAAGGATATCAAGTTTCCCATCTTTTAGCGCCTCAGTGAGGTTTTCACTATCAGATGCGTCTTTTATTCTTTCTTTTTCATGATCTAAGACCGCCATAGAATGGTTTTCACCCTCAGATCTTTTATTCATTTTTTTCTTTATTTTTGTGACTGGAAAACTTGATATCCTCCCTAGCGTTAGAATTCCTAGTGGAAGAATTTACGGGTTTGACTGCATTGAGGTAACAAGCGATCTCATAGTCATTGGCAAATATGGGTATATCCATAGGTTCAAACAGAGTCCAATCAATTAAGTCAAGATGTACAAGTTGAAGATCATTGTTTGGGTCAGTTTCACTAATGTTAAGATGTAGGATGGAATTGTATTCATCGCGTTCAAATGGATCAATAAGATCTATCATAGTATCTTCCAAAAGAATGGTTAGACCAGGAAGATCCTCACTATTCTCACTCGATTCATCGTCAAAATTTTCTGAACCGAATTCAAATGGTCTAATAACTGAGCTTTGTCCCCCTGTACGTATTGTTCTACTAATATATGCATTTACCAAGATGTGTTGATACTCTATAGAATCTACCAATAATTATATGCCGGTATCAATAATGTTAGGTGTCATGATGTCTTGTGGATCTATGTCCATGTTAGAAGGACCAACATCATTGGAACCTTCGTCTATCTCTATATCTGCAATACTGCCATCAGAGAATGAGTCCCATTCATAGTCATTAGAATCTGTTTCCATGGATTGACTGGTATCTAGAACATGAGTAGGTGTGAACCTTTCCCCCCAGTTGGGATGATGATTATTTTGTGTATCAATCTCCTCATTAGGATGATTCTCTTGAATTGTATTTTGAGTTAAAAATGAAGGAACATATCTTTCACCTTGATAATGGGGATTGTCATCATGAATATGTAATAGCCTCTCATATGAAGCCTTTGTGAATTCTATTTCTTCTTCTAATTCTTCCATTTCTTCATCAAAGATTGGCCCATCTGAAATAAGAGGTGTTTGTGATTCTTTAAAATATCCAATTCCTATTTTTTCTCTAGGATCTTTGAATTGTGTAAATATTGGTTCAATCAAACCTTCTCTATTGTTTCCCAAAGGTCCTTGTCCTTGATATCCCATCTTTTGCATGCTACATAGACCATGTCGATATTGTTGAGTGGTAATTTGAATGTGCTTGATATCCTGATGAGCATCCTCTTTGTCTTTGTATAACAAACTCAACACATTAGCATCCTCTTTTTCTTTTTCCGCTGATTTACCTTGTACGAAGGTTCCATTGAATTTTGTTTGCACTTTAGGTGTTTCTGACCTTGTAGAAGATGATGGTCTCCCTTGTGATCTTGGAGATAATGGTAATGTTGTCACAGAGAATAATTGATCAATCTTGTATTCTCCCATTCCATTATCATGTAATTTTAGTTTCTTTTAAAATTCTAACATTAATGTGTATATTGAACTTTCTGGGAGTTGTTCTTGGGAAGATTCTCTATTATATGGAACCATCCATTCATTTGATTGACGCATATTGCTACAAGATTGAAAGTAAGTTATGTCAGCTGGGATTGTTATCTATTCTCCATTGTATGGGAACTTCAAACATTGATGAAAAGTAGAGGGGACAACTTGCATTTTGTGTATCCATGGTCTTCCCAAGAGAATGTTGTAAGATAATTTAAGATCAAGTACTTGGAACACCACATTTCTTTCCATAGGTCCTACTCTGATTAGCAGCATGACTAGACCTTTGGATGATCTTTCTTCATCGTCATATGCTTTAATAGTTATTCTCTTTTTATGATCAATATGCTCATCTGAAAATCCTAGTTCTTTGATTAGGACCTGGAGGACTTAATTGTAGATTAGGGCTTTTGAGCTTATCAAACCATTTTTGGGTGATTACATTTTCCCCTCTTTGAATCGATGTGCGATCAATGTGTTGATTCAAAGAACATCTAGTTTTGACTTGCAATCGAATAGCTGGAGATAAAGTGATACAACTACTCTTGATTAGAAGTCGATTCTAAACTTGATTAAACAAAATACGATTGAAGCTGTTGAAGATTCTTGATTACTGAAAGATCAGTATAGTGACAAGGATATCAATTTGATGTGAAGCAATGAAATTGATTACCTATCTGATTGCTGAGGATAATAACACCTAATCAATTTGATATGAAGCGATGAAACCGATTATTGTTATAATGATATATAAAATCTAGATCGATATCAGTTTGTTGTGATGCGATGAAATTGATACCTTGAAGACATAGTTGAAAATAATTGACTAGACAACCAGTTTGATGTGATGCGATGAAACTGATTTCTAGCAAAAATTTGGACAAATGATCAATTTGATGTGATGCGTTGAAAATGATCACTGTTTGAGATTTCAATTGATTTAGCTGTAAATAATATCAATTTGATGCGATGCATTAAAATTGATATATCTACTGATGTTTAGAACTTGAATTTGATAGGAGCGAGTAATTTGATATGAAGCGATGAAATCACTCATTCCCCATTTGATACTATTGATACTGATTTGATACTTGATGAAGATTCTCTAACTGCGTTGAAGTTGATTCGTTTGATCACTTACAGAGTCAAGTTAGATTTCTGACAATGCCCTAGTTGTTAAAAAAAAATGGTATTATGATCGCTTGACTAGATGTGATTGATGTTGCCCCCTTGGAATCAAAATGGACATGAAATTGGGTTGATTTCTAGATAAAAACATCCAGATGAGCATGATAATCTTGGAATGAAAATTTTGATTCCAATAGAAAACATAGTGGTTAGAACCACAAAAATATTGCTTTTCATTTGGTCGAAATTGGACTCCGTAGGACAAAGTTAGAGCAAAAAAGGTGCAATAGACCAAGAATAGTGCGTGGTTAAAACTTTGAAATTAATTACCCAAAAATGAGATTAATATAGGGTAATAATTCAAAATTACTATTCATTTGAACTATTCACTTATAGAGATTTGCAGAGCTCAGAACAAAGATGCCAATTCCTATGGAGGTTCACCGATTCGAGATTGTCCAGCAACATCAGAGACCAGCCCACTACCCGCCAGCGGTATGTCGTCAAAATCCTGCTTTGAAAATTTGAATTTCAAACATGTTCTTGCTTTCTTTTTGAATGTTTCATTTGATTTCCTTGAAAAATAATTTTTGGTATTTGAAATATCGTATCCGGTATAGAATAGCATTTCTGGTATTTTATGCATCGTTTACTATTTTCATTTCATCGTTTACCGGTTAGCATCATTTCTGGGATTTTGTTTAGCGTTTCCCATATTTATGATAGCATCTCTGGAACATTGTATCGTATGCGGTAAACAAAATATAATTTGTGGTAAAATATCATTTGCAGATCCTGAAATAGCGTTTCCGAGACAGTGAGCCCAAAATGCAGAATTTAAGTCTTGAACAGTAGAAATTTTGAATGCCTTAGTCAATCTGACCCTGTTAAAATTGTTAACTACTTAACATATTTGTTTTTCACCTCCCTGTTTGCCCCAATTCTAATTCTGCAATGTTGTTATCCTTTTGTAGAGAGATCCTGGCACCTTACAGACACAAGCACCTTATCCCCGGGTGTTGTCTTTGATCGGTTGACTCTCAGTTGAGGATCGTCGGGATGTATTCCGGTGTGGACTAGGATACTTGTTAGATATGCCTGAGTATACAGTAAACCACACTTTACTGACTACTTTGATAGAGCGCTGGCACTCAGAACATAATACGTTCCACTTTCCCACTGGTGAGATTATAGTGATGCCTGAGGACGTATGGCATATTTTGTGCATAACTGTTATGGTTGATTTGCCCTATTATGATCCTTTAGGACAAGCATGTATAGATGCTTGTATCTGAGTCTTTCAGGATCCATTAGTTGTAGAGCACCAAATTACATGGGAGAGATTAGAGAGATAGGGCCTTGCATTGCCTGGAGTATTAACGGGCCTCATTGGTGGATTCCTGGTTCCTGATCAGAGTGTACATGGTTTTTCAGTTGGATGGGGTAGATGTTTAGAGGAGTTGATGCAGAGTCCTCATAAACTAGCCTGGGGTACTTGTCTTCTTGCCCATTTGTATCACTATTTGCACTAGGTGGTTTATCAACATGATAAATCATTTTCCATAGGATTGATATTATTACAGATATGGGCCTGGGAGCACATCCCTGTTACACGGCCAGTAGTTACTAGAGCTCGGTCAGAGGGACTGCCATATGTATATATGTATGCTGGAGATATGGTACAGCCCCGCCTGGGTAATCTAGAGTATTGGAGATGAGCTTTGGATGATATGACCGTTATTATCTGGCGTCCTTAATTAGATTGTGAAGTGTGGAGGAGCGACAGATGAGAGATGCCCTTTGTTTGTACTGAGAGATACTTGATTGGCCAAACGATGTACATTGTTGAGAGATTCATGATTACTCATGTATTCCGATAGTATGGCATGGTGCAACCTATGCCCTAGGGTATGGCAGCATATGCTAGGACCCAAGATGAGCAGATGCAATGGGGACCCTGAATAGTTTATGAGCATGCTTTACTGGATCATCAACGATTATCTTCAATGATATGGACATTAGCTCCAGATGTTATAGATGTGGGTATGACTCCTAATTTCACCACATATTTTGCACAACATCCATTCCCTCGATTGACCTCTCCTGATGAGGTAGTGCTAGCTATGGTAGATGAGGGTGATGACAGAGGAGATTATGATAGAGGTGGCGGGGCTATTAGATCTCCTTCTTGTAGATGATCTAGTAGTAGTGATGATAGTGCTGGCAGAGGTCATGGTTGGCAGTAGAGACAAGTCAGGATTCAGATTAGAGGACCTACGCCACTAGTAGCTACACAAGAACCTGCTTCTTCTCAGATTCCATCTTCTTCTCAGATTCCTGTAGGTTGCCTCAGTACATGTGTTTTCTTCCACCTGAGTGACTACTTCACAGGTGCCTCCATAGGTGATAGTTTCTAGATCAGCGAGTACAGGTATCCATCTAGGTGTACAGGTTATACCACAGATGAGTATTCCTCCTCCTCAACCTAGTATAGGTCCTACAGTTCCTTCTGGTGTACATACACTAGGATCAAGACCTACAAGTGTGCCAGTACAGACTACAACATATGCAACAGTGATTCCACGCCTTCGTAGAGAGAGAGGCCAGTTATAGACCAGGATAGCGGTGTTATAGGCTCAACTAGCTGACAGGGATAAAGCTTTAGATGTTGCACAGAGACATGCTATAGCATAACGGAGTAGAGCATCTTATTATCAGGCTACATATTTTTCAGTGGTACCAGATCCTATCGCTAGAGTCACTCATTTTTCACGATCTGCAACATATTTAGAGGGTGGTGGACCTAGTAGATCAGATGCTCCTCCTCATGGATCACCAGGGGATGATATAGCGAGCCAGGCTTGATTTATTATGAGCTATTGATCTGCATTTTTGATGATGATGTATTGATGTATATGTGATCTAGCACCATTTTTGCTCAGTTTTTGGATTATGTATCTCATGGACATTTATTTGATATGTGATGACAATCTCATATTTTGATCTCATTGTATCTTGTATCACTGACATTTTATGCTTTATGAGATGATTATGATTATGCTCTTTTATCTCAGTATTCTTTGGATGCAAATGTATGAATACATGTTATTTTTGTTGTTTTTGATGCACAAATATGATGTTATCTGAATACTATGGATGCATATGTATGGAGTTTAATGTTTATGCAAATGTGGATGCAAAATGATGATTTATAGGTCAGTGATGTAAAATACTCAATCATAAGAGAAATGATATCTTTAAATGTTAAAAAATTTGTCTTTCCCTCTTTTGAATGTGTTATTATAGCCTTTCTTAGTGTTACTTGATATAAAATATATGCAACTCCTAGAATGAAATGCAATTCTAAACTAAAAATGCAGATGTAGCTTCCATTTTCATGTCATTCATTTCATGCTTTTGTTACATCATTGAGCTTTTTGCGTACCCCATTTTTGACACAACCAACACTGATATACAAGTAATCATGTTAGTATGAATATCACTTTTCTCGGATATAAGTACATACAATCATCACTAGTGTTTAGGTGACTATGATAATATGAATATGACTTATGTAACACTGTTTGATTTTTAGTACAACCACCATGAATAATTAATTTAATCTGATGATATGAATACTAAATTGAGCTTAATTTTGATATTGCAATATGACACAAGAATCAAGATATAGCAGATAATGATGTCCTGAGTATCAATTGCGTTAACAAACACATATCAAACAAAAGAAAAATACCATGTGTTTTCTTCAATGTTCTAGTACAAAGACTCATGGAACATTTTTAGAAATATGATAATCAAGAATTGATAAAAGATAGTACCCCAAACTAACATAAGTGTTTGCTTTGGTCTCAAAATCAGAGCCATTCATGTAGCTTTAATTTTGTCATCATAGACCTTGTCAAAAACCCATGTCAATCAAAAGCAGAAATCAAAGAAAATACCATGCCCCCTGTCCTTATGTTTCTAACTTAGTAGAGTATCATTAAAACATTCGAGAGAAGTATAATAACCAAAAATCTGAGAAATAACAAATAGTCATGCAAATTAAAGTATCCCATCTCTTTCAGTGTGTCTCTAGTACAAATACATCATAGAGTTATCTTAGGAGTCAAAATTCATGCAAGCATAGGACAAGATTGATCATTTTTGTGCTTGTGATTTTGATTGATAGATTCGATATGATCATGTTGATAACAGGATGATTGTTTAAGAAACACTATTTTTGTTTGTTGATATGAAAAATGACTTGATCAGTGGCATTGAAAAATACCCTTGTTTGGTTATTTAATTGGGGTGGTGTTGAGAAATACCTTGAATTGATTGATGTGGTATTAAGAAATACCGTTGGTGAATTGCTTGCCTTAGAATATTGTTTGAAAGGATAAGATTAGATTTCAAACCATGGTAAAGTGATAGGTAAATGATTGAGTCAATCAGCTTGGTATGTGTTCTGGCTTGTGTTAACTCAAAGGTCTTGAAGTTCTTAATGAAGAGTTATCCAAGCTTTGATAGACAGAGCAGCGAGCTGACGAAATAGCGCCTATTTACTAGGTTTTCACCATTCGTAGGAATGCTATTTTTTCTACCAAGGTGCCTGTTTACCAGGTTTTGACCAAAGCACGATTTTTTTTTTCATTTTTTTTTTTCTTTTGTTCTTTTTTCCTTTTTTTTTTTTTTTCAGAATCTTTTCCACTGTACATAGTTGTGATAACAGCTTAAGCATAGAATCTCTTCAAATGAATTATGTTGATTGGATCAGGAAGTGTGTCTCCCTCTGTGGTAGCTAGCTCATAAGCTCCAGATCCAAATAATGTGGTGATTACAAAAGGTCCTAACCAGTTTGGTTCAAACTTACCCTTCTTTATTCTCTTTTCTTAATTCTTGGTATTTTCATGTAGTACTAAATCACCCACTTGAAACTGACAAGGTTTGACATTTTTATTATAACCTTTTTCCATTCTCTTTTGATATCCTTGTAAATGTTCAAAGGCATCTTGACATTTCTCAGCTAATGGTTCTAGATATTGTAGACGTGAGACTCTGTAGTCCTCATCTGTGATTAGTCCTTTCAAAGATACTCGTAATGATGGAATTTCTACCTCAATTGGAAGAACTTCTTTAGCACCATAAACCAAAGAATAAGGAGTAGCTCTTGTTGGTGTTCTGATGCTTGTTCGATAGGCCCATAGAGCTAGGTTAATCTGAACATGCCAACCTTTTCCCGAATCATTGATAGTGCGAATGAGAATCTTGAGAATATTCTTGTTGCTAGCCTCTACCTGGCCATTTCCCTGAGGATATTATTTAGAGGAGAAATGTTGAGTAATTTGGAACTTGTTGCAAAGTTCTGTCACATCCTTGTTTTTGAACTATTTTCCATTATCTGTCACAATTGATGAAGGAAGACCATACCGACAAATGATATAGTTGGGGATAAATAGTGAGATTTGTTTTCCTTTTGCTGTGATTAAGAGTATAGCCTCAACCCACTTGGTAAAATATTCTGTTGCTGTGATAATAAACTTGTGACCATTGGAGGATGATGGGTAAATTTGACCAATAAGATCAAAGGCCCACTATTGAAAAGGCTAGTGTGTGATAAAAGGTAACAATTCCCTTGCTGGGGCATGTATAAGATTGCCATGGATTTGACACTTTTTGTAAGTTTTTGAAAATGTGATAGCATCTTTCTCCATTGTAGGCCAATAATACCCAATACACAAGAGTTTCTTAGCTAAGGTAAGACCATTTGAATGCGATCAAAAAATACCTTCATGGACATCTTGTAAAGGATTGTTATATTCTTCTAGATCTAAACATCTTAGTAAGGTACCATCAAAAACTCTACGAAACAAATCATCCGCGATGATTACATGTTTAGAGGCTTGACGAATAAGGTTACATTTTTGGTACTTGAATATACCCTTAGGTAAAGTATTAGTTTCAAGATAGGTTCGAATACATCCATAGTGAGGGGAATCACAACATACAAGTTGAAAAACTAGCCTTGAGTCAGGACAGTTATAGGAGGGATCAGATAACTCATCCACTAGGAATTCATAATGCATTTGATTATCAGATAACTCTGTGAGAGACATAAGATTAGCCATTGCATCGGCCACTTGATTGTGTAACCTGGAAATCTGTTCAAATGTTATGCCGATAAAATATTACTTTAGATCATCCACCATCGTCTTATAAGGCACAAGCTTATCATCTTTAGTCTGATATTGATCGGTAATTTGATTTATAACCAGTTGAGAGTCACCATATACATGAAGTGTTGTTATCTTCCATTCAAGTGCCATCTTTAGTCCATTTAGCAAAGCTTCATATTCCGCAATGTTGTTAGTACACGGAAACAAAATTTTGTATGCTTTCGGTATAATATATCCTTGAGGTGATATGAATACGACACCTGCTTCAGAACCATGTTGTGCAAATGATCCATCAAAATACATCTTCCAGGTATGCTCTGTAATTATGAGGATTGATTCATCAGGAAAATCAATAGTCAAAGGTATGTCTCTTGATAATGGTGCATCTGCAAGTTGATTAGCAAGAACTTGCCCTTTAATAGGCTTAATATCATCATCCACTTAGCCAATATTCCAGTTAAAGTTGCTTTGTTTAAAAAATATTTCAGTGGATCAATCTTAGCCACCAATTTGATTGAATGCGCCATCATATAGTGTCAAAGTTTTTGAGATGCGAATACCACTACTAATACTACCTTCTCAATTGGTGTGTAATTAAGTTCATATTGCACCAATGTTTTGCTGATATAATAGATTGCACATTATTTTCCTGTTTCATCTTCTTGTGCCAATAGTACCCCCAGTGAGGTATTAATTTCTGAAACATATAGGAGCAAAGGTTTGCCTGCGATTGGCGCCATTAGAATAGGTGGGTTCACCATATACTGTTTCAATTAATTAAATGATGTTTCACATGCTGCATCCCACTTGTGAGTAATACCTTTGTGCATCAGTTTGGTGAACGGTTGAGCTTTATCAGCTAATTGAGCAGTGAACTGTCAAATTGATTGTAATTTTCCTTGTAATGATCACACCTGAGTAATGTTTCTAGGTAGAGGCATCTCAATGATAGCTTTGACTTTTTTGGATCAACTTCAATTCCTTTAGAAGAAACTATGTACCCTAACAATTTTCCTAAGGTGACCCCAAATGCACACGTTTTTGGGTTCAAGCGTAACTTGAATTGCTCCATTTTGCCTAAGATTTTTGCTAAATCCTGTAGATGATCTTCACGATGATGAGATTTCCCTAAAGTGTCATCCACATAATCTTCCATATTTTTGTGCATCATGTCATGAAAGATTGCTGTCATTGCTCTTTGATATGTTGCTCCTGCATTTTTGAGTCCAAAAGGCATGATGTTCCAGTAGAAAGTTCCCCATGTACAAGTAAAAGCCATCTTATCTTGGTCTTCTGGAGAAATTTTTATTTGATTGTACCCAGAGAATCCATCCATTAAGGACAACATCTCATATCCAGCTGTAAGATCTACGATGACATCAATACTTGGCAATGGAAAGTCATCTTTTGGACATGCTTTATTGACATCTCGAAAGTCAGTGCAGACTCTAATGGATTTATCATGTTTTGACACTGGCACAATATTAGATATCCATGCGTCATATGCAATAACTCTTATAAACCCTGCTTTCAACAATTTTTCTAGTTCTACTTTTACCAAAAGAGCAATATGTGGATGCATCTTTCTTAACTTTTTTTTGAAAGGTTTTATTCTAGGATCTATAGATAAATGGTGCATAATCAAATTAGGATCAAGTCCCGACATTTTAGAATAAGACTATGCAAAATTGATCTTCTTTTCTTTGAAAAACTATCTAAATGCCTCATTTTCTTCCATAGATAGAGATTGAGCAATGTATATGATGCGTGGGTTCTCCTTTGTACCAATATTAATTGGTTGAGTTGGTTCAATAAGTACCGCCGACCGTTCTTGAGAGTGATCAGGAAGGATATCAGTTTTCCCATCTTTTAGTGCATCAGTGAGGTTTTCACTATCAGATGCGTCTTTTATTCTTTTTTTTTTCATGATCTGAGACTGCCACAGAATGGTTTTCACCCTCAGATCTTTTATTGATTTTTTCTTTATTTTTGTGACTCGAAAAATTGATATCCTCCCTAGCATTAGAATTCCTAGTGGAAGAATTTACGGGTTCGACTGCATTGAGGTAACAAGCGATCTCATAGTCATTGGAAAATATGGGTATATCCATAGGTTCAAACAGAGTCCAGTCAATTAAGTTAGGATGTACAAGTTGAAGATCATTGTTTGGGTCAGTTTCACTAATGTTAAGATGTAGGATGGAATTGTATTCATCGCATTCAAATGGATCAACAAGATCTATCATAGTATATTCCAAAAGAATGGTTAGACTAGGAAGATCCTCACTATTCTCACTCGATTCATCGTCGATATTTTGTGAACCGAATTCAAATGGTCTAATAATTGAGCTTTGTCCCCATGTACGTATTATTCTATTAATATATGCATTTACCAAGATGTGTTGATACTCTATAGAATCTACCAATAATTCTATGCCGGTATCAATAGTGTTAGGTGACATGATGTCTTGTGGATCTATGTCCATGTTAGAAGGACCAGCATCATTGGAACCTTCATCTATCTCTATATCTACAATACTGCCATCAAAGAATGAGTCCCATTCATAGTCATTAGAATGTGTTTCCATGGACTGACTGGTATCTAGAACATGAGTAGGTATGACCCTTTCCCCCCAGTTGGGATGACGATTATTTTGTGTATCAATCTTCTCATTAGAATGATGCTCTTGAATTGTATTTTGAGTTAAAAATGAAGGAACATATCTTTCGCCTTGATAATGGGGATTGTAATCATGAATATGTAATAGCCTCTCATATGAATCTTGTGTGAATTCTATTTCTTCTTCTGATTCTTCCATTTCTTCATCAAAGATTGGCCCATTCAAAATAAGAGGTGTTTGTGATTCTTCATAATATCCAATTCCTGTTTTGTCTCTGGGATCTTTGAATTGTGTAAATATTGGTTCAATCAAACCTTCTCTATTGTTTCCCAAAGGTCCTTGTCCTTGATATCCCATCTTTTGCATGATACGTAGACCACATCCATATTGTTGAGTGGTAATTTGAATGTGCTTGATATCCTGATGAGCATCCTCTTTGTCTTTGTATAACCAACTCAACTCAACACATCAGCATCCTCTTTTTCTTTTTCCACTAATTTACCTCGTACGAAGGTTCCATTGAATTTTATTTGCACTTTAGGTGTTGCTGACCTTGTAGAAGATGATGGTCTCCCTTGTGATCTTGGAGATAATGGTAATGTTGTCACAGAGAGTAATTGATCAATCTTGTATTCTCCCATTCCATTATCATGTAATTTTAGTTTCTTTTCAAATTCTTGCATTAATGTGGATATTGAACTTTCTGGGAGTCATTCTTGAGAAGCTTCTCTATTATATGGAACCATCCGTTCATTTGATTAACGCATATTGCTACAAGATTGAAAGTAAGTTATGTTAGTTGGGATTGTTATCTTTTCTCCATTGTATGGGAACTTCAAACATTGATGAAAAGTAGAGGGGACAACTTGCATTTCGTGTATCCATGGTCTTCCCAAGAGAATGTTGTAAGATAATTTAAGATCAAGTACTTGGAACACCACATTTCTTTCCATAGGTCCTACTTTGATTGGCAACATGACTAGACCTTTGGATGATCTTTCTTCATCGTCATATGCTTTGATAGTTATTCTCTTTTTATGATCAATATGCTCATCTGAAAATCCCAGTTCTTTGATTAGGCCTAGAGTGCAAATGTTGAGACCCGCCCCTCCGTCTATCAAGACTCGTCATACTCGATGTCTGTGAATGAGTACTTCTATTTGTAGTGGCATGTTATGGGGGTGACTTAAGGCATTGTCATCTTCTTCAGAAAAGGATAAATAATGAGGAGTAGTCAAGTGTCCCACCATAGTTTGAAATTTATCTATGTCCAAATTGTCAAGAACATTTGTTTCAACCTAGGCTTTTTCCAAAATCTCTTAATGTGATGGAGAGATTTCAAGCAATTCAAGAATTGAGATTTGTGCAGGAGTTCTTTGTAACTGATCAACCAAGCTATAATTAGATGAGAAAGATGATGGATTTTTCTTGGTTATTGTAGGTTTTGATGATATAGGAAGTTTTGAAGAATCTCCTTGTAGGACTACCTTGGCTTGTCCTTGTGTTACTACATTAGAAGCTTCACCCTTTTGCTTGTCTTTGATAATGATCACATTGACACTTTGATTGGCTTCTTCTAGCATGTTGATAGTTTTGTCATGATAATATGTGTAGTTCACCTGCTTACCTTTTTCATTGGATGATTCTCCTTTCTCATAATTAGGTAAAGGTGATTGAAAAGCTGTATGATCTTCATTTATCTTATGTCCATCCACTGTAATGACCTCGTTGTCAATCAAGTCTTGTAATATATGTTTTAGTTTCATGCACTCATTTGTTCTATGCCCTTTGTTTCTATGGTACTCACAATAGTGTGCATCATTCCACCATTTAGGCTTAACTGGTGGTTCATATGGTCTTGATTCTAGTAATGTGATC
>MU223804.1:6033471-6058228 GCA_018584345.1 Thuja plicata | reverse complement strand
AATTATATACTTAAACCAATCTAGTTTAATTATATAATTGTGATTAGCTTGATATTGGTAGTCTTGATTAGGACCTGGAGGACTTAATTGCAGATTAGGGCTTTTGAGCTTATCAAACCATTTTCAGATGATTACACAGATAAACTGATCATGAACCCTACTTAATAGTATCTTGAACCATTCATCTTTATCGAATTCACATAAGTCCAGAATTTTCATTATGCTCAGCTGATTAATGTGTTTGTATTCTTCTCTCATGACTCCATTATCAATCATATACTCCATCTTAGTTGATATATCATCAATTCCTTGTATATCATACTTGCAATGTATGTAAGCCCTAATATCTTCTACGTGTAATACGCTATACAGGGTTTCAGAAAATTCTCCCTCTGGATCCTGTTCACATGATTTGAATGGTTGATTCTTAAACTTATACTTAGGTCAATTTATAACATCAAAAATAATAGGTGCATCCATGGCTAGATGATGTAGATACCTTTGTTCTACTGAATTTTGAGTTTATCCTTCAATCGATCACGCACGACCAATGTAGAATAGTCTAAACTTCTCTGCTCTCTAATATCCTTAGCTCACTCTTCATCAAATGGTAAAGAGATAGGTCATCAAGTGGTGCTTTATACAAGTTTAAGTCATGAATTTCACTTTTACTTAAAACTGTCTAGTCAGCTGTGAACAAAATGTATACGTCGGCTGATGTTGCGCTCTTAGATGTATATTCCATGATGTCGGCCAAGATTATATCCAAGCTCGCTCGAGCTCAATCCACACATTTTGGGGCAGGATATATTCTGATGTCTATATCCAATGCTCCCCCTAAGGTGATGATCGGCCAATTAGGTCAATTGTGTCTTGCTACCACCAGGAAAAGATCCAGTAGCCTCTACTGAGTCTCCCTGAACTAATGTCTCACTTGTTTCTTTGATCTTCATATCTTACCACTATTGCTATCTTCCACCTTCTTAAAACAAATTTCAAAATCACTCTTCAAATTTGCAACACTCTTACCAATATCATTTCCAATCTTCTGTGGATTCATAAGAGGTGGTACTCTTTTGTTGTCTGATCCATTATACCTACAAAATTTTGCTATATGTCCTGGATTATTGCATTCATAACATATAAGAGGTCTTCTTTCCTGATTGACTTGCAGCTTACAATACTTTGCAATGTGTCCAATGTTATTACATTTTTAGCATGTAGGTTTCACTGTAGATTCTCTTCCATTGTCTTGTCTATATCCTGATTGATTAGGTTTTCTGCGTTTTTCTTTCTTGTGCCCATATCCATTACAGTTAAAATAATAACTAGAAAAAGTTCTAAAAGGGGCATTACCTCTGCAATCTCTCTTCATGTGTCCAAATCTGTTGCAACGAAAGCATCTACCTCTAAAGGGTCTGACCTTCTCTTTAGGTTCTTCAATAGAATGTTTCTCAGCATCAATCTTCTCATTTGATTTCTCTTCCTGATTATTTGAACATTCAGCTTCATTGAAGCCAATACCAGTCATATCACCTTTAGGTTTTTGTTTGTCTCTTTGTTCATCAATCAAATCAGAGCTAGTGTGAAGTTTCTCAATGTGTTTCTTTGCTTCAACAAGTTCACCTTTTATAATCTGATTATATTTTTCTATTTCCAAATACTTGTTCTTGTAGTTGTCAGCCTCATTCTTCATTTGATCTAATGCACTGTTTAAAGCTTCTTCAACTTTCTTCTTAGCATCCTTTTGTAGCTATATTTCTTTAGCCATAGTCTCATTTTCAAGTCTCAGAGTTTCATTCTCTTCTTTTAGTTGCTTCACCTGATTTGAACTGTCTTCATCTGAATCCTCTTTTATCTAAACTACAAGATCTTCTCTTTGATTTTTGGAAAGCTCAAGTTGATCTTTGAGTTTCTTTATGAATTTCTCAGCTCTTCGCATGTTTAATCTCAACTCTCCATTCTCTGCTTTTTATTTGTCAAGGTCTTCAAGTGCAACATCAAAGTTTTCTTGCAAACTGTCCAAATCCATTCTAATCTCCATCAAGCTGTTAGAATTTCTCTCCAAGGGCCAAAAGCTCTGATACCAATTGTTAGGATTGGATAATACAGAGGGGGGGGGGGGGGAATCAATANCCAATTGTTAGGATTGGATAATACAGAGGGGGGGGGGGGTGAATCAATATTATAACACTTAATTAAATTCTTCAACCATTTAAATATTAACCATAAACTTGCAATAAAGAAAATAACATAAGAAAATGACACAATACTCATAACACCATATTTTGTTTTCGAGGAAACCCTGGCCAAGGGAAAACCCCAGTGGGGATGGTACCCACAAGCATGTACTAAAGCATAATGTCCCTGTAAGGAGACCTAGCCCTGCTAGTAGCTGAATATTACATAGCACATTTCCTTGTTAAAGGAATTACAACCCTGTTAAAGGTTCACAACACCCTGTTAGGGGCCAACCGAGCTTACAACTCTTACAATATAATTCAGGTTACAAAGTGTTCTCAGTCATGAAAAAAACCAAGCAACACTGGTGCTTAGATAGTTGATTAATTTTTCTTCAATGATCTATTTCATTCTCTTCTCTACTATTCACTCAACAACTCATCCAAATGTCCAAATAACCTCTATTACTTACATCTATCTTTATAAAAAATATCTTACATACATATCTCACAACTTTACAAAGTCGGCTCTCAATACGAATATTACAAATATTACAAAGTTGACCTTCAATAAAAAATACATTTAATATAGTAAATACCAAATGCATAGTCAGTGTTCTTGCATATTCAATGTGGAGGTTATCAATAACCAAAAAACAACTTCGATCGTCTAGAGTCCAAGTCATACTCCCTCAATCTTTGCTACTGTCAAACTACTCTGTTTCATTGTTCTACTACAGTCTGTCTGTCTTCAATTCTTTTTAACTCACCGTAGACTCAACCAAAACCAAATTGATCTTAGGTGTAGGTCATACATACCCCATACTATCTTCCTCTAAGCTCTCTTTCCCTAAATCATCGATCTCTATTTCGACATCCAAAACACTTTTGTATCTCTTCTTCTACACTTAGTCGATTTTTGAATCATCAAAACTTATCTTTGCTAGAATGGATCTGAAACCTAAATGTGTTTCCATAAATGACAATAAAAAAGTAAATCACATTTACACAAAATTGATTACTTTCCAAAAAATGCCAATTGGGGAGTTTGGCCCAAGAATGCAAGAAAATATAGTTGAATACAATTAAGTCTATGCCAACTCCAATGTGTGGCTTAAAAAGAAACTAGCTCCACACTAGGGAGTACCAGATACATACATATCAAGGCTATACACACTCGATATCATGGATAAAACATCCTAATCAAATCTAATATGAGAATCTAGATCAGTACAAACATGAAACACATAAATAACAAGAAGGGATAGAAAAAAGCACATCATGCTCGAGAACTCCACCACTAAAATTTGTCCACCATCTGTACACCGGTCCCCAACAATGGTATAGTGAAACGCCACCCTACCACATGGTACTCTCAGGCTCTCTCCATCGTGCTCACGGAGATAGAAACCCAACCACAAACACAAGGTATGCACACACAAAAATGATGATCCATAGTAAAAAGGTTTTATGAGTCAAAAGTTTGCGTCCAGAGAGGCAGAGATGTCAATGAACAGATACAAATGCTAGACCAAAGAGGTGGAGATGTCAATGATTAGGCGTAGAGGAAAATTGGGAATTTTGGCCGAAGAATGCAAGAAAATATAGTTGAATACAATTAAGTCTTTGCTGACTCCAACATGCATCTTAAAAAGAAACTAGCTTCACACTGGAGACTACCAAATACACACATATCAAGGCTATACACACTCGATAACATGGATAAAAATCCTAATCAAATATAATTTAAGAATCTAGATCAGTATAAACATGAAACACATAAATGACAAGAAGGGATAGAAAAAGGCATATCATGCTCAAGAGCTCCACCACTGAAAATTGTCCACCATTTGTACACCGGTCCCCAACAGTGGTATAGTGCAATGCCACCCTACCACGTGGTACCCTCAGGCTCACCCCATTGTGCTCACAGAGATAGCGACCCAACCAAAAACACAAGGTATGCAAACACACTAAGAATGGGTACACTCACACCAATCATATGCATAAAAATAGAGAACAATATAGAAGTCTGATGCAAGTACACAATACAAGTAGGTCAAGGTCACTACTCAAACTAGATAGGGTATGATGTCGAAACTCAAGCATGAAGTTTCATCACATGACTCGTACAGGCCCATGTGGCTTTGAACAATCCTTCTCTCATCAAGGAAGCTCTACTATGTCGACCCACGTCTCTCAAACAGACGACTGATGCTATGTAAGATCAACATCTGTAGAAAGTTCATGACTATCCTTACTCTTGTATCCCAAATAGATGACCGATGGATAATACACTGATCTTATTATTATTATAGTTTTTCCTCATTCATTTTAAGGTTATCACTTGTTTAATTAACTCGACCAAGGGATACCCTAGGAACACTTTGTGTCCAAGCGTGCCTTTGTGAGAGACTCCATCCCACTACTCCACACCTATCGGTCAAATACAATAATGCACAAAAGAATCCAAAACCTCAACCAAAGAGGGAGGTAAAAATAACACATAGCTCCATTGGCCTCAACCAAGGGCACATTTCCCAATGGAATCCCTTCATGGCACACACAAAAGGGCTTGCATTGTGGTCTCAAACACCAACATCATGCATTACAATGCAATCAAAATCAAGCATGGAGAACAATTTTACAAAAAGGAAAGACAATCACAAGTACACATGACACACTAAACTTGACACTTGGCCAAGACTACAAATTTAATCACGAATCAAAAATCCACAAACCAAAACCATAGAGTCGTTGGAAATATGGAGGACAACACACTCCAATGTTCGGGTTAGACTAAACAAACCAAACAGTAAAACTGGGTGGCATGCACAACAAGGTAACTCCAAAATTTCCCAAAAATAAAACTTCTCAAAAGCTACAAAATGAATTCCCACTTTCCCAAAGGCACCTAAAAACACATAAATGTGATAAAAAATCATTTATAGGAACACACAAAAATTTGAGCAGCATAACAGTAAGAAATTTAATCAATGAAAACCTCAGTTGCTTGTAGAGAGTTAACCAGGTGTCTACAAGCTACTAGAAAGTGGGGGATTACTAACTCTCAAACCACGAAGCCAAATCAAACAATAAATAGATCAAACAAAGGAGAAATGAATAAAATATTGAAGGCCCTACCTCGCAGTCAGAGGAGAAACCTAAAAGAGTGAGAAATAAATAAACTCAATAAATCCAAAAGTATTTCCACAAAAGTAGAGGGTACGTGGCACGATTCCAATGAGACACCCCACACAAAAATCTGATAAGAAGATCAAGCCCAATGAGAAAAAGAGTAACTTTCTCCAATGCAAATTGGAGAAAATTTCCAAATACTCTCAAAACCCCAAAAACAAGAAGTGAGGAAATGAACTCACTTTAACAATATAAATGACTTTTTACAAAATGAATTTATAAATTAGATTATTTAAATATTTTAAATAATATAATTGACCATTTCCCAAATAAATAAATTGATCCCAGGGGTTTAGAATCCAACTACATCAAATTAGCAAGTAATATTAAAACCCCCAAAAGCAATAAAATCAACATTTAATTTTTTATCATCCGCGACAACTGCGGGAACTTCTAAATGCATAGTCAGTCACTGGTCTATCAAAAATGCACAATGAATCCGGATTCGCCAACATGTACTAGAGGAAATTAATATAATAATTAGATACACCACCCATATATGGATGCCATTGGCTCAATATGAAAGGCCAAATATGCTATCTCATGGTGCCACTGTCAGGAACATAGGCACACACTCAAATCCTATAACTCAAGATGAATGTGCCTAGTACTTGTTCATTAAAACATCCAAACATCAAGTGAAGATGTCCACAATATATAAATAGCCAAAGCATGGATAATATTAGTGAAAATACCTCAATTAACAATAGTGAATGAGAACGAGACATCATGTGGATCTCGGGAATGAGTGACTACGACTCCATATCACTTCATACTAGTACCAAGGGAAAAATGCATAACAATGGTGTAGTAAAGCAATACACATCATATAATTACATTAAAATTTGAATTTAAATAATTATTTTATGATTATATAAGCATAAATCACTAAAAATACATAACAAATATATCCATGACATCAAAAAACAATATAATCAATGAGTCCAATATCATCATCCAGATAGCATAAACCAATAGTCTTGACCAAAATAAACTAGATATCATCACAAGGCATCATATCACATCACTAGCATCATCATGCAAATATGATCAAACTGAAATGACAACATTGTCTAATATCTAACAACTATGATACTAGTAAAGCCAAAATAAAATACTGCCGGTGATGCATCTCACCATGCAGAAAGTTAAAATAACATGACCAATGTATCTCAGATCAAAATAAAACTAGAACATAATCCAACCACGGGAGGATCTACATCCTCCCCCTCTAGGAAAATTCTTACTCTTGGAAGCCTCCAAAAAGATAAGGGTACACAAATCTTAACCATCCCATGTAGAAGAAACCTCATCACTCGGGTCCCATTGGACCCTTACCTACTCTATTTTTCAACCCCTAAGGATCAACCTTCAATGTTGAAGAATGCAGATGGACTCCAACAAAATCTTCTCATCCTCTACCTGCAAAACACCCCAATCAAGCACATGGGTCACGTTGGATTATAATATCCCAACACAAAAACATGAAACACATCATGGATGCACAATAGGCTAGGTGGTAGCGCTAAGCGATAGGAAACATGAAAAATCCTCTCAAGGATATCAAAGAGTCCAACAAAACATGACACTAACTTAAAGGCTTTCCCATAACGGATGGGGCTCTTCCGTGAACGAACTTGCAAAAACACACGGTCACCTAATAAGAAGTGATGATCCAATCTATGAGCATCATCATACTTCTTATGCCGATCCTGAGCAGTAACTAAATGCTCTCTAATACAAACCACATGCTGCTCCATAACCTGAAGTATCTTAGGACCCAATATAACAGGGTCCTCCAAATGATCCAAACTCAAAGGTGTATGGAATGATCGACCATACAAGACCTAAAAAGGTGACATGCCAAGAGAACTATGGTACCCATTATTATATGCAGACCCAACCAAGTACAAATAGTCCTCCCAACCCGACTATTGAAGAAACACATGCACTATCGAAGAAACACTATATGAAGCTCTCATGGGTGAAAAATGAGAAACCTTGGACAACTTTTCCATAGTAACCATAATAGCATCATGAAGACACAATGACATAGGTAACCCAGTTATGAAATCAATAGATATAGTATCTGACTTCTACTTTGGAATGAAATGTGGATGCAAAAGACATGTCAGATGGTGATTCTCATCCTTTAATATCTGACACTCTAGGCATCTAGCCATGAAATTGGAAACATCATGCCTCATTTTTGCCCATAATTACAACTGCCTAAGGTTGGTATGCATCTTCTTGATGCTAGGATGTGTGGAATATAGTGCACGATGTGCCTCAAACAAAACTAGTGAATGAAGATTACCTAACACTAGCACATAAATGCATCCATGGTGCCACAAAGTACATTTGACTCCAAATAGTAACCTAGAAATCATCCTACAAGGGTACATACAGACTCAATCTCTACTCAAACCTCTTGATACCAAGTGTCACTAGGTAAATCTTAGAGAATACGAAAACACAAGTCCACTCTTAGGGACAAAACAAATATTTCATGCCTTATGCTACTCAAGGAATCCATAACAACATTCTCCTTCCCTTTGATGTAATAAAAATAAAAATTATACTCACACAAAATCTTCATCCAACAACGCTGTCGTGCATTCAGGTTTGGAAGAGAAAAGATATACTACAAGCTACGATGATCACTATGCAAAACAAATCTGTGACCCAAAAGAAAATTTCTGCAACACACAAGCACATGCACAACCTCCACAAACTCCAAATCATGGATGGGGTAGTTCAGCTCATGATCCTTGAGCTTCTGGGACTCATATGAAATCACTCATCCCTCTTGCATAAGAAATATTAGCATTTGGTGAAGATGATCTGAGTGTTGATCATGGGATTGTATTGTGGTGTTGTCATTGCTGGAAACATGATATATTAGAAGCATGAGATCATTTTTACCGATGGTGTTGAAGGATCTAATTGAAGAAATGGCTGTGTTCAGTCAACCGGGAAGAAGACAATATGCAAGATATAAGACGACTGGATTTGGAGTTAGAGATCAAGTTAAGGTGTGCGATCATACATTTATCATCTACAGAGGCATATCCAGCTATATCTACCATCACATCAGTTAGATTGATGAATTTAGCAAGTTATTGAGGATTCAAGTTACATTGACATGAAGAAAATGAGACAGGTAGAGCAAGCTTGATTAGTTTAGCTAACCAATCAATTTAATGTTTGTAAATGATTGTTTACGACTTGGTTAATGTTGTGTTGAATTTATTGAGTTGACCAATGCATTTTGGTGTGATCAGATTTGATTTTTATGTCTTGAGAAAGAATGTTAGATGCTAACCAAGGGCGTGGGTAGGTCCAACTATGTCTCTCTCTAGGTAAAAGATTTTAGGGAAAAGGATGACTTGGATAAATTGTTATAAAATAAGGATGAAATTGAATTTTAGGGGAAGTTGTTATTGAGTTGAGGTGTTGTAATAGGTTATTGTGATTGTATGAAGCTATTGGATGCTTAAGGTGACGTTGTGAGAAGAATTGAAGTGGATCTGTCAGAAAGGAAGTGTCATAATCAGACCAGTTACTCTTGGGTCCATCTCAAGGAAATCCCTAACAGATTTGCAAGTAAAATCCTTTAACAAGGTCACTTCGAATAGGGTGAGCATGATCTTTAACAAGATCTAAAGTATAAATCCTCTAACTAGGTGACTCTTAGAAGGAGTTTGTAATCCCTTAATAGGGTAGTTATTAACAGGACATGTATTATCTTCTAACTAGGCTAAAGATACTCTTAACCAGGTATACCCTTAGGAGGGTGTTTTTAATTGCTCCTAACATGATGGATTTATTTGGTGCACTAGAGAAATTTGTGGGTATCATCTCACACATGGTTTTATCCCTCTAACAAGGGTTTCCATGGGAAAAATATGGTGTCTTGAGTTTACTATGTGTGAATGATTTATGTGCTTATCTTTTATGTAATATTTATTACGCAAAGCAATTATAAAAAATGATTGTGTTATTAACAATTGATCAATGTGATCAAAATAAAGTATTTACAAGAGATAGAAAATAGAAAGTTTCTAAAGGAAACTTTAGAAGATCGAGGAATCGATCTTATCTAATCTAATCTATCTATTTTACATATATTTACATAAGATGACCAATAAATTAATAAACAATATAATAATATTCTAATACCCTCCCTTAATGGTCAATCTGTCAACAACACCAAGCTTCCCTCTGAATTTATAAAACTTATTTAGACCAAGAGGCTTGGAGAGAATGTCTATAGTTTGATCCATAGTTAGAACATACTGCAACTGAACTGTCCCATCCTCAACCAATTGCTGAATGTAATGACAATGAATGTCCACATGCTTGGTTCTTTCATGAAAGACTGGGTTCCTAGAAAGCTTGAGAACACCCTCATTATCAGAAAACAAGGGACTCAGACCTACTTGAGACATTTGCATATCTGCAAGCATTTGACAAAGCCAAATTGCTTCACAATCTACCTTAATAGCTCTTCGATACTTTTCTTCTATCAAGGAGAGAGATACTGTCTGCTTCTTTTTACTAGTCTATGTGACTGCATCAGATCCCAAACTGAAAACACATCCAGAGGTTGATTTATTATCATCAACCGAGCCTACACAATCTGAATCTATGAACCCATTGAGTCTAGGATCATGACTTTAAGTGTAAAGAAGTCCATAATCAGGAGTTCCCTTCACATAACACAACAAATGCTTCGTTGCTACCCAATGATCAGCCTTGGGGGCTGTCATGAAGCATGAAATATAGCTGACTACAAAACTGAGATCAATTCTAGTAGCAGTAAGATAGATGAGACTACCTACTAGCTGTCTCTAAGTGGTTTGATCAACAGGAGGAAAATTAGACTTGGCTGATAACTTCAACCCTTTCTCCATAGGTGTAGAAGCAGGTTTCCAATCCTGCATTCGAAACCTGTCAACCAAGTTTATGGCATACTTAGACTGAGAAATAAAAATGCTACCATCAGTCTGCCAAACCTCAACACCTAAACAATAATGGAGAAGCCCCAAATCTATCATATCAAAATCCTTGCATAGGTCTTTTTTGATTTCTTCAATCAAATGTGTTGAACTGCTAGTAATGATCAAGTCATCCACATAAACAACAAAGACAAGAATATCATCACCAGAGCATTTGATATATAGATTATTGTCAGAAGGACAACACTAAAAACCATGAGAAACCAAGTACTAATAAATCTTGATGTACCAGGCTTGAGGAGCCTATTTAAGTCCATAGATTGCTTTCTAGAGCCTACATACTTGGTGTTCTGTGCTGACAACCTTGAAACTAGGAGGCTGTGCCATGTAGAATTCTTCCCTAAACTCACCATTGAGGAAGACACTCTTCACATCCATCTGATGGAATATCCATCTAAACTGAGCTACAATGGTGAGAAGAAGATGAATTGTACTCATCTTAGCAGTAGGAGCAAAAGTCTCCTCATAGTCAATGCCCTCCCACTATGTGAGCCCTTGAGCAACTAATCTGGCCTTGTATTTATCTAAGGTACCATCTGCATGATACTTGACCTTATATACCCATTTGCAGCTAATGGGATTCTTCCCTAGAGGAAGATTAGAGAGAACCTAGGTGTGATTTTTAAAAGACTCTGGTATTTGACATCCATTGCCTGTTCCCACTCTAGAATCCCTATTTCCTCTTTAAAGGTTTAAGGCTCATAAATCTTATGTAGGTTGGCCATGAGAGAAAAGTTAATAGTAACTTTCTGCTTGCCCTTATTTCTAGAGGATCTACCCTTAATGAGCTCATCAGGATAGAGATCACTGATTTTCTTAGCCCACCATTTAGGCCGGAGAGTAGATGTGCCAACATCAGGAGGAGGAATAACTGGAGTTGGAGGTGGAAGGAGATCTGCAATAGGTGGAAGATCAACATCATTCAGAGGAAAGTCAAATAGAACATCATCAAAGATAGAGTCTACATCATCCCTCCCATCAGGTGAACCCAATGGAAGACATACACCCAAATCAGAAGCCTTCAAATCCTGATCCTCTGAATTATGCTCAGACAAGGAAAGCTGAAATGGTCCTCTTTCTTCATCAAAGACAACATCACAACTGAAGATCAGATGATCAATGTCTACATCAATAAGGTAAGTGTTATGGTTGTCATTATACCCTATAAACATAAGCTTCCGACTCTTGGAATCCAACTTAGAGCACTGAGCATCAGGAATCAATACATAAGATAAAGAGCCAAAAAATTTTAGGTGGATGATCCTAGGTTTGCGACCAGTCTAGGATTCCTCAGGAGTCTTCCCTTTAACATCATGTGTGGGAGACCTATTAAGGAGATAGGCCACAATAAACACTACTTCTACCCAATATTTCTTAGGAAAATTTATGTGTTCCATCATAGTTGTTCCATCATAGACCTGGCCATTTCTGTAATGGTGCAGTTGTAATGCTCTACATCACTCTTTTGTTGAGGGGTGTGTGGTGTGGCTAATTGATGTTTTATGCCATGTGTATCAAGAAAAGAAGAGAAAGAAGTAGAAAAACAATCCCCCATTATCAGAACTAAGAGATATATTAGAACAACCAAACTCTTTTTCTACTAAAGCCTTAACTTCTAAAATAGAGTAAACACATATGATTTGTGTCTAAGAAAGTACACCCACATTTTCCTACTAAAATAATCAAGAAAAAGAAAGAAATACCCGCACCCAGTAACATAAGTAGTGTTCATTGGACCACATACATCAACATGGACCAACTGTAGTACCTTTGATGCTTGCCATGAGTCACCATCCTTGAACGGTGTCCTGTGCTACTTCCCAGCTTGACAAGCTCCACAAACTCGTTGATTTTGAGTTTGAATTTTAGGTATACCAAGCACTAAATCATCCCGAAAAAGCTAAGCAAGATAATGAATGTTCAGGTGACCATATCATTGATGCCAGAGGCTACTGATAGATGGTGATTTGGCTATGAAAGCATGCTCAAGAGAATCACCTATATCCACAAGTGTGTATAGACCATGGTCCTCAATTCCAACAACTACAGTAGTGCGTGTCACATGATCAACAGTCAAGTAGTTGTGTGCACTAAATACAACATTAAGCTAAGGATAATGTTGCATAATTTGATTGACTGAGATAAGATTGAGTTCCATGTCAGGAACATAGTATACATTGAGGGATATGAGACTCCTCCCACCAGAATGAATCTGAATGTCTCCCTTGCTGACAACTATATACTCTTGACCTCCTCCAAATATAATTGAATCAATAAAGGGAGAAAATTCTGTAAGCCAATCACGCCTATGAGCGAAATGCTGAGAAGCACCAAAATAAATGTACCAAGTAGAAGATTTGACATGGTCTGTAGTTATTTTATCCGTGAAGTGTAAAAGGAAGACTCTTTCTACTCTATGTGCTCAATAACATTAGCTTTAGGCCGAGATCCTCCTTGCTTCCACTGGTCAGAAGCTAATTGATGGCAAAAATCCTTTAATATATGGCCAAATTTATTACAATAATTACACTGAATCTCCTTCTTCTTTGAACCATCCTAAGACTGACTGAAGCCCTTCTTCTGAAAAGACTGAGGTGGCTGAGATTTACCTTTATCCTTGTGAAAGGATTTCACTGCAAAGGCCTGCTCTAAGGAGGACGAGGTGGCACTGCTACCAAACTATTGTTTCCAATGATCCTACTGTAGAAGTTTGGTGCACAACTCTAGAATTTTCAGGTCAACATTAGTGGAAGTAATGTTGAGAGTCTCTATAAAGTGCTCATAAGATTTTGGTAGAATTTTCAGAGTAATGAATACTATATCTTCCAACCGATAGCTTCAAGATGATCATGAATATCCTTAACCTTTGTGAGATGCTCCTGTAAAGACATGCGTTCATCCATCATAATGGAGAACAACTAGTTCTTCAAAAAGAACATGCAAATCTTGTCGGATGTCTCATGCAACTCCTTCAAAGGCTTCTAGATGTCTGCTACAGACTTTCTAGAGGGAATCTATGGCAATTGATCATCTATGACAGAGAGCTTGAGAAGCATAAAAACCTCTCGATTCCAATCATTAAACTTGTCTTGATCTATTGGGACTATGGTCAAATGAGTCTCTGTGCCCAAAACAAGTGTTTCCAGGTGGTATTAAAAGATAGTCAACATGCGCTAATTCTAGGTGTTATAATTGTGATCGTTGAATCATTGATTGCCTTCCAACATCAAGTTGGTGAGTGACGCCATATTGCATGCTTCCCAATGGATAAAAAGTGATAAATAGAGAAGAAGCGTGAACACAGAATCTAAAACATCAATCCCAATGCAAAAAATTGAGGCTGAATTAGGTACAAACTTCAAAAATGATGAAGTACAGTGGCATGGAGTTCAAGAAAAATTTCTGGCAAACCTAGAAAAAAATGATGAAGACCCAAAAGAAATCTAGAAAAACCTAGAAGGAATCTGAAATTGGATTTGAAATTTGCTAGCACAAATTTTGAGGCACAGAAAATAATGCACCCAAAAAATTATGAGACTGACCCAGTTGAGCTTGTGAAAAACCCAGAAGGAATCTGCAGGAATTTTTTTGATCGGGCACAAAAAAAGAGGGTTTCAAAAGAAACCCTAGCTGTCTGAAGGAATCTTTAAAATAATGGCCAATTTGTAGAATAGAATGCAGATTGCGACCACAAAGAAGGTCATTTTAGAGAAGACAGGCCAGAGAAACCAAAAAATACCAAAGATTGGTCGGATGTCTACAAAATCCTTCCAAATGAAGGAGAAAAATATCAGAATGACCTGCAAAATCATAGAAGAATGGCACCAACAACAACAATAATGTGAGTTGCAGACGTCGTGTGTGTTGAGAAAACACACACACACAAAATGCGGCCCTGAGAAAACACTCATGCATGGGGTAGTGCAGAAAAAAATGACCCACAGTTTTGCAGACCAGAGGCCACACCACAAAAAAAATGATTATCGGGAGCTTCAAACTTGAAACAAAACTCACGATTTTTAGAGAAAAATCTTCATGAAAACCCTAGTCAAGTTGTATAAACCAAGAGCCAAAAAATTTCACAGGAAACAATTTCAAAAAATTAATGAGGATAATTTTGAAAATGAAATTATTAATTTTTCAAAAAATGAAATGTGGCTCTGATACCATATTATGTAATGTAATTGGTAAAAAAATGATTGTGTTATTAACAATTGATCAATGTGATCAATATAAATAATTTACAAGAGAGAGAAAATATAAAGTTTCTAAAGGAAACTTCAGAAGATTGAGGAATCGATCTTATCTAATCTAATCTATCCATTTTACATATATTTACATAAGATGACCTTTAAAGTTATAAACAATATAATAATATTTTCTTTTTCATGTTGGATTTTGTGGAAACTATTAAAGAGGTGTTTTAGATTTGTGGGTGCACTGATTCACCCCCCTCTCAATGCCTTTGAAGACTAACAATTAGTATCAGAGCCTTGTTCCCTTGAAGAATCCTAACAAATCATGGAGGATACTTAAGAAAAATATGGAGGTTTTGTTGAAGCACAAGATGCAACTCAAAGAAGCTGAAATGGTCATTGAGGAATTGAAGAATCAACTGAAGCAATCAAGAGATAGAAGACAAGATCTTGTTGCAAAATTAAGTATGAGTCAAGATTACATTGAGAAATTGTCTGAACAAAGTGGATTTGATGAATTTGAAGGATCCTTAGAAGCCATGGCTATGGAAAATGAAAAATTGAAAAAAAGACAAGAAAAACCTTAAGAGACAGATTGAAGCTCAATCAATAAGGATGGGTGAAGAATAAGAATCAAGAAGATTTGCAGAGGATGCAAGGGAATTTGTAGAAGATTCCCTAAAGGCCAAGGATGAAGCGCTACAAGATGTGGAGGATCAGCTTGTCAAATCTGAACAAGAGGTTGGTACATTGCATGCACATTTACATGACACAAATGAACATCTACAAGAAACTATTGAAGAGAATCAAGAAGCCCTAAGGTAGAATGAAAATTTTATGAAAGAAGATGAGAAAATAAAAGAAGAGTTGAAGAATACTAATGATATGTTGAATAAAATCAATGAAAGCACTACAAAAATTGACGAACAAATAAGGAATACAAGAAGGAGAAAAGGGACCACATGTCTTGGATATAACAGTCATTCTACCTTTGAAGTTGGTGAATCTTCTGGAACAAAGGAGATCAAGCAAGAAGGAAAGTGTCCACCAAAGGTAACACAAATAAATTCTGGTAAGAAAGCCTACAAACATGTATGTTTTGATTGTCATAAGGTAGATCATACTGAAAATATATGTAGAACCATGTCTGCAAATAAAAATTGCACTTTTAATGGACACTACTATAACTACAATAAGTATATACATACTACTAATGATTGTAGGTCTAGATCCAGTAGTAGATCTAGTTGCTTTTAATCATGATGGTTATTGTTACAACTACAACAAATATGGGAACAAAGTTGATGAATGTAGGTCAAGAGTGAACAATGAAAGGTCATCAGTGAACCGGGAAAGTCCTTACCAAAGAAAGAGACAATTTAATGTCACATGCTCAATCTGTGGTAACTATGGACACATGACTGTGAATTGCAGAATGAGGTTTGAAAGAGGTAATGTTGGACCATGGAGAACAACTGGTATGTAATTTTTTTATTTTCACAAGGTTGAACATCTAGCGAAGAATTGTAGGTCAAGGAACCAATAAAAAAACTAGTCAAACAATCATAAAGAAAAGCAGATTGTGAATGTACAAGAGGTCAGGAAAGAAATGAACAAAATTTGGAAGGAAGACATTAAGACATTGGAGGAATGCACATCTCCATCGAGTGTGGAGAATTCATCATCAAACTAAGCCTTCATGTGGCTTAGGGGGATCAATTATTGTTGAATCCATCTTCAAACCCCCTATAGGAGTATGGTAGGATCTATAAGAATTTTAAGATGCAATAAGGATTTTTGGAGTATATTATGAATTTTAGATGAATTACATGATGTTTTTTTCATCGCTAATGAGTTTTTGGGTCAATCGATGAAAAGGTAAACTCTATCGGTAAGTGCATTTAATGTATGTTTGTGAAGGTAGATAAAAAGGTTAGTTTTGATTTCATTCTCACCTTCCACATTGTGAAAGCTATTTTGGAGAAAAAGAAGCATTGTTTGAGCCATTTACAAAAATCCAAGTGATAAGGAGAGATTGTTTGTGTTGATCTAAAAGAGAAAATAAATCGGGTATTGTCATTCTCTTCTGCAAGAACCCTAGTTGCGAACTATTTGAAGTATTTATCTGATATCTACTCTTGTGGTTGAAAATTTGAGATGGCTACTCCTAAGTTGATTTATATTACTAAGAGGCCACAACTAGATTTTAAGAGACATCCATTCAAGTCGATGGAAAATGACCTAGTTGGTGCCCTAACTAGCGTGCCCTATGGTGTTTTACATGTAGAAGATGTTAGAGCTTTTATTCATTGAAAATTGGAAGACCTAGGATCAGGGGAAATAAAAGAACAATATAATAAGTTATGTGATGACAAATTTGTGTTGAAGGATGAACATAAATGAATTATGATAAAGCTTTTCTTCATGCAGTAAGTTACCTTGATGAATTTTAAGATGACTAGGTCTTGTATGTCCTAAGAAGGATTCATGACCAATTCATGTGGTTGATTAACCACATGAGATAAAAAGGAGGAAATTCATGCTGTAACCAGTCTATGTGCAACTGATGGTGTTCCCATTCTTTGCACCATTCCTAAGGATGAAGTGATCAGAATGACATAGTCTAAGTGGGATTGTTGTGTGATGACAATGAATGATATTTTAGATGAAGAGGTAAAATGTTCATCTATGGTTATTGGCTACACAGTGTACATTTCAGTAGGATGAATAACATATCCAGTGGTGCTATTCATACATCACATATGATGATTAAGGAGAATGAAGACTCTAATTTGGCAGAAGCTATGAGAGAAACTAATGGTGAATCTGTAAAAGATTAAAAAGGGACAAGAGACAAAAGTTTAAACATGGTTAGATAATCATGTGCTCATTTTTCTATATTCAAAAAATGTTCCCCATTATCGGTAACATCAAATGGTCAAAGGATACCCTAAATTTCATTTAAATCAACAATTGTATTAGACTCTTAGGAAATGATTTCACTAGAAAGGTATGGGGATACCTAGAATATTTTTAGAAGAAGATCCATGAGAAGGAAAGGATACCATAAGAAATTGTAGAGTGATACAAGTATACCATTTTCTTCATGATAGATACAAACACTTGTATGATGGAAGCTTTTGAGACAAGGACCTCATGGGTGATGCGTATGGGTTATGAAGTGAAAGGAGATATTCTAACTATATATGCAAAGAATTTTTTGGCTCAAACAGTAGATCCCAAGACTCCAAGGTTTGGGACATATGAAGAGTAGTCACTTCAAGTGCACAAGGATTTGATGGAACCTATTATTGAGAGAAAAGTGAGAAAGGATGTTGAGAAATTTATAACTCATAAATGTTTCACAAAAGAGAAAATTGAGAAGGAAAGATCCAAACATGCTAAAGAGAAAGTTGGTACATCTGGTGCATTAGATGTTGATGATGTTGAAGTTTTTGGTGCAACTGGTAGTGCTCCAATTGGTCAAAAAAATAGAAGTGCTACATAAGTTAAGAAGCATAAACCTTCTCATCCTACAAAAAATCAAGAGAAGAAACTAGTAAGGAGTGCCAATCCTAAAGCTACATCAGTCAAAGAGACACACAACACAACTAAGATGACAAGGAAAAGAAAGAAATAAAAAGGCAAAGAGGGATAAGAAAATTGCTCCTGAAGAAAGTGAAGATACAAAATATGAAAAAGAGAAAAAAGAACTAAAGGCTACAGGAAATAAATTTAAGGTGGTAGGTTCCTCTAATACTAATTATATTGATTCTAAATATGGTAAAGTAGTTTCTATAAATTCAATCATTCAGAATGTTAGTAAGTATGGTGTACTTGCTCGAGTTAATAAATACTATCACTTACTTGGTGAAGGAGATCTAAAGAAAGTTGAGGATGTTGTAACTGCAAGTATGAATAGGTTAAGTCAAGTCTTAATCCAACTACAAGGACACATTATAAATGTTTTATATGATAAAATTGATGCAAGATGCAAGGAAACACTAGTCAAAGATAAGGAGTTGGTAAAATATGTTCTACTAAGACTATTGCCTGACTCAGTTGAGGAAGAAATAGATGATAAGATCAAAGAGGTAAGATCTTTATTCAGAAAAAGAACAAGAGTTACAAAGCTATTGATTGGGGAGACCCAATTGGTGAAAGATCAAACATAGGAGATTTTGAGAAAGCATTTAGGTTTAGAGAAGGAACTCACATGGACATTCAAGATGAATTAGTAAAAGGTAAAGAGGATGATCCAGTGGTTACTCAGACCAATGAAGGATTTACTATTGATGGTGTAAAGGTCACACTTGAGGGACTCAGAGATGAAATGGATAATGAAGGAGATAAATATTGCATGGAGATACAAGATGATCCAATGGATGCTCAATATAAACATGATTCACATGAGCAACAATATGTGCATAAGGAGCAACAGCAAGAAGAACCAGTAAAAATGGGTACTGGTCAAAGTATGACCAATGAAACACAAGAAAAAGGATCTAGTGATGAACAAAAACAAGAGAAAGTGAAAGAAAAGGTCACAATCGATGAAATACAAGGGAAATAGGTACACAAGGAGGGAAAACTAAAAATGAACAAAATGAAAACAAGGTAACTCCTGCCACACATTCAAAAATGAGAATTGATGATGATATACAGATTAAAGGACAGATTGACTTAAGCACCATGAGCCCCAAAGAGATGATAGGCTTTGCCGTGTCTATTAAGTCAAAAGCTAAATAGAAAAGGATTTACTTTCAGAGTTATTAAGTGATGTGAAGTGTGATGAGACTGCCACACCAATAGAGTTGTTAGCCCATTTGGTCACTACAATCAGTGAGGAAATGAAGAGCTTAGAGGATGCTTCACTCTTGAGAGAAGAAAAGGTATATGAAAATAATAGATCATAGAAGTTGGCATAGTCAATTGTCACAAACAAAAAAAAATTACATTAGCTGTCAATCGGTTTGTTAGGGTTTTTTCTTGCTGAACCTTCAACTAATGCTTGATTAACTCTATAACTCCTAATGTTTGAATATACTAACTCAAGCAAGAGAAAACTCTAATTAATGAGGGTTTATGATAATATCTGGGGAAACTACTATCACCTCCTTTTTAGGTTCCACAACACCCAGGCAGGTATTACCTAATAGGATTGTTGTCTCACAGTATTAGTAAATGTGGATACTCACTTGCTGCTTGTTTATAGTATTATCTTATAAATTACTCTACATGAAATTGAAAATAACTTAACACAGAGTTTAACCATGAAAAATATTGAAAAGATAACAACAAATAGTAGTGCTTTAAGGATATTAATCCTTCTTCCTTTTGATATTAGGATGGGTAACCTAATGATCCCATCTTCAAAGAATCAACAAACTGAACTATATCCAATGAATACAATCACTTGAATGGAACTATTTGTTCTGTATTGTGTATGATTAAGTAAATTGAAAGTATTGGATTATGAATCAATCACTTAGAAAATAAGAACCAGTGCCTAATCCTTGGGCTATGAGTCAATATCTTGTAAAAATCTAGAGTGAGGTGATCAATATAACACTTGCAACAAAGATAGAATACCTTGTAGACTATCCTCTTCCTACAATTTTATCATCCAATCCTTAAACTTATGCTATGTTCCCTAGGTTACTTGAAACCTTTTAATCCTTCCTTGAAGGAACTTACAAGTAAGTGCATAACCACCTTGTGATCAGTATGCTTAAATGCATTACAAATAAACATACAAGAACAATAACAAAAATGAAAAGAGACAATTCAGATGCAGAAAAAAGATTGCAAGATAATTATATTAATATCTCAAAAGCTTCAATTACATTCAAATAGACAAATAGTACAAAGGTTCAGATACAAATTTTAGTCTACCTTGTAATTCTATTAAATATTCCAACTCTCAATCCTTTGAAAAGGTTACAAATACATATATATAGGTCTCAAATCATCTTGGAATCCTTAAGAGAAGGATGCAACAAGCTTCAGATGATTTGGAAACCTAACCCTAATAAAAGGAAAAAGACAAAAGACAAAAAGACTCCAAGCGGTGGGAAGACAAAACTAGAGAATAAAATCTTATTTGAATTATGTTTTCTTGTCGATGTCAGCATCTTTGTCTTTTGTGTGTGTTGCTTAGATGCTAGGTGTCCTTTATTCTTCATCCATGATATCTAAATCCACTATCACTGGCTTCTTCTTCTTGGGCTTTGTCAGAATGTCCCATGCAGTCACATCCTCCTCCTTTGGCCACTAAAAATTTTGAATATTTTCCAATTGAGTCTTTTGCCTCTCCCACCTAGCATCTGTTATGCTCTTAATATCTGATATGAATTTATTGCAGTCTATTTCTACCTTAATTGCCTCATCCAAAAGTGCATTGAACCTTTCCATATCCAATTCTCCCTTATTTGATACATAAATGTCTTTATTGGGGAATACATTGTCAAAATTTGATAACCATAACCCTAATGGTTTGATTTGATCATCCTCTGCTCTTATTGGGGGAACACATCTACTATAATATAGCCAAACATCTTCAATTTGGCATCAATTTGATTGGATTTACCTTTGAAAAAGGATAAAGTAGCCCCAATTTGTTTGGTAAGCTCATCTATAAGCTTATCTTTTTCTTTGATCTTTATCAATGCTAGCTCCCTATCTTTGACAATATCACTAGTGTCACTAGTGAGCTTCTATAATTTATCTGACAATTGAGTTGTCTTTGCCTCATTTAGTGTTGGATATTTTATTCTAAACAGTTGGTTGATTGTATGTTTGTCATTGATGACAACATATAATACATAGCAGTACTTCTATATGTACTTATCCATATGATAACATGAAGACTAGCGTGGATAGATACATGTTGTTGAAATTTTTACTATGCTATGTTCATACACGCAGACCCAGATATGAAGTTTCAGTAAAGATATGTAATTCTATTATTGACGGTTACAGTTCTGGAGGAATAACGGTTTAAGGCCGACGTATGTAACATGTTGATCAAGTTGTGCCCATCTTTAGGATATGTGTGTGTATATTGATGATTAGTTATGAGTTTTTAATATTAATCTAAACATGTCAAACATGTTTCAAGAAGATTGCAATGTTATGGTTAATTTGGTGAAGTCGACTTAGTGAAGCGACGCATCTATTCAGTAAGTACTTGCATGGTTGTAATTATGCTTGCACACTTAGTAGAGCCAACAAGGATGTTAAGAAGAGTTGTCCTACAGGTCCCATGATCTCATACTTGGTGTATGTACTTATAGAAGGTCATTTGTAATAAGAAGAGTTGCAAAAGCCAAAGATTAGAAAAGCAGAGTAGAGTGTTAAAGCAGCAGAGCTATATTTATCATATGTTGATAATATAGATATTGAAGTAGAAGCTTTCAGAACACAAAGAAGGTTTTTGTAGTACTTTACAAGAGGTTAAAGCATCAACGCATAAAAGGAACTGATTAGACAAGCAGTGTCACAAACAACAGTTCACCTTGTTGATACAGTGTGTATCAAATAACTAGAAGGTTGTAGCCTTCACCACTTGGACAGTGAGTCCTCCACCCCTAACATGGTTATTGTAAAAGACTCCTAATAGGGTCTGACCCTTAACCAGGTCACTATACTACTGCATTGTAATGTACAACTCCTAACAGGGTTGGAAGATCTTTTAACAGGGATCACTATAAACAGTATAGTTCTTTGTGGGTACTAATTCCCACCGGGGTTTTTACCATTTGGTTTCCCCGTAACCAAATTGATGTGTTGTGTAAAGTGTTATCTATATGTGTATTTACTTTGTATCAATCTGGATTAATAAGTATAAGATAAAGATTTAAAGTTGCAGATAACTGATTCACCCCCCCTCTCAGTTATCTCTGAAGTATTCTAACAATTGGTATCAGAGATAAGTGACTTGGAGAGAAATCCTAATAGCTTAAGGTAGATCAGATGGCATACTTCAGAAAAGAGAGCCCTAAGTTCGATTGAGAGAACTATCTGGATTGGAAGAACAAAATGATAACACATCTACAATGCATTGGATTTGAGATCTTTGAGATTGCTACACAAGAAGTTGTAATTCCATCTCTGAAAGACCTTGCAAAGGATGATGCTACTAGAAGACAAAAGGAAACATTTACCAATAATGCGATTGCCAAAGAAGCCCTAATCAGTGCCTTATCTGACAGTGAATTTTTTGAAATCAAGAAGATTGACAAAGCATATATCATATGGAAGTATTTAGAAGACATGTTTGAAGGAGATGTTCAAGAAAAGAATACACGCAGGAAGACATGGAAGAAGAAATACAACAGTCTTGAGATGTTACCAGAAGAAAACATTAGAGCTTACAATCAGAGGATAAATGAAGCAGTATCCAGAATCAGGAACAATGGTGGTGAAATATTAGAAGAAGATATAATGGATAAGTTATTAAATACTTTAACATCAGAATATGAAAACAAGATCAGTATTCTAGAAGAAACTATGCAATTCTCACAAGACTTCAAGAGAGAGACTTTGATCAGCAAAATATTTGCATTTGAGATATCAAGATTAAAGAATGAACCTAAGAATGAAACAGCCTTCAAAGCTTCAATCCACAGTAAGAAATCCTCACACATCTCTAGTCATAATGAGAATGAAGAAATTGATGAAGAGCTAGAAGAGATAATTGCCATGATTGCTAAAAGAGAAAAGAAAGGAAAAGGAAAGTATGAAGGAAAACTTTCATTCAAGTGTTTTTCATGTAATAAGATTGGTCACTTTTCATCTAAGTGTCCCACACGAGTCAAGAAGTTCAGATCTGATTACAAACCTAAATATAGGAAAGATTGTTACCATGTTGAAGAAAGTGTAACTGATGAAGATTCAGGAGAAGATGAAATTGGATTCGTTGACCTTAAAGACATGGAAAGGTTGCTTGTAGAAATGGACATTGTAGATCAAGAAGAAGAACAAGAATTAGCCTTAATTTCCAAAGCAGATGTTAGAACTGATTGGATCATTGACAGTGGATGCTCACACCACATGACAGGTGACAAAGAAAGATTCATTCATCTAGACAAATACAAAGGTGGTATGGTTAGATTTGGAGATAACACTCCTAAACCTATCATAGGCAGAGGATCCATCACCTTGGATGGAAATAACAAAATAGATGATGTTCTATATGTTGATGGTTTGCACAATAATCTACTAAGTGTTGGACAACTAATTGATAAAGGTTATCATCTGGAGTTCAAAGACAAGAAGTGCATTATTAGCAACAAGGATGGAGACATGATTGCATCAGGCTCTAAAACAAAAGGTAATGTTTTTCAGCTCAATTTAGATGTAAGTTTCTTTTGTTGCAAAACTAGATGATAGTTGGTTATGGCACAAGAGACTATGTCATATCAATTTTGAAAATATAGTAAAGATCAGTAATGTAAAGGCAGTTAGAGACCTACCAAGCATTGCAAGACCAGTTGACACAAATTGTAGGGAATGTGTTATGGGTAAACATGTAAGGAGTTCATTCAGAAGCAAGCAGACCTCAGCTGAAAACAAGTTGGACTTAGTGCATACAGATTTATGCGGTCCTACTCAAACAAGATCATACTATGGTGAAAGGTACTTTATTTTGTTTGTTGATGATTTTTCTAGGATGATGTGGGTTGCATTCTTAAAAGAAAAGTCAGAAGCCTTTGATAAATTCAAAATATTCAAAGCTAAGGTTGAGAATGAATCTGGACTAAAACTGAAATGTTTAAGATTAGACAGAGGGGGAGAATTCACCTCTGACCAGTTTTATGAATACTATGAAGAATATGGAATAAAAAGATAGTTAAGTGCCCCTAGAACACCTCAGCAAAATGGAATTGCAGAAAGGAGGAACAAAATTATATTGGATACAACACACACCATGATGATTGAAGGAAAAGTGGCACACACCTATTGGAGAGATACAGTGAACACAACAGTGTATACTATCAACAAAAAATAGTTGAGACCAAGCATGGACAAGATACCCTATGAACTATGGTTTGGTAATATACCTATAGTAAAATACTTTAGAATATTTGGCAGCAAGTGCTACATCAAGAGAGATGACAGTATTGGCAAGTTTGATGCTAGAAGTGATGAAGGTATTTTT
>MU223804.1:6019398-6032997 GCA_018584345.1 Thuja plicata | reverse complement strand
TGTGATTGGAACAAAATGGATTTTTAGAAACAAAATGAATGAAGAAGGTACAGTAATAAGAAACAAAGAAAGATTAGTATGTAAAGGATATGCACAGAGAGAAGGAATAGACTACACTGATACATTTTCTCCTATGAGCAGACTGGAAGCCATAAAATTATTTTTGGCATATGCAACACTAAAATAATTTAAAGTTTATCAAATGGATGTTAAATCAGCCTTTTTGAATGGTGACTTAAAAGAAGAATTCTACATAGAATAGCTTAAAGGATTTAACCTTTCAGATAGACCAGACATGGTATGCAGACTAAAGAAAGCACATTACGGACTTAAACAGGCCCCAAGAGCGTGGTATGAGAGACTAGATGGTTATCTCACCAAGTTTGGATTCAAGAAAGGAGCAGCAAATTGCAACTTGTTCATAAGAGAAACACCCGATGGATTACTATTAGTTGCCATATTTGTTGATGACATTATCTTTGGAGGTAATGACAAGTTTAGTATAACATTTGAAAAAGAAATGCAGAATGAATTTGAAATGAGTATGATTGGTCCTATAAAATACTTTTTGGGATTAAATGTAAAACAGATAGATAAAGGAATATTCATTAATTAGTCAAAATATGTAAAGGAAATATTGAAAACCTTCAAGATGGAGGATTGCAAGCCAATATGCACTCCTATGATCACAAGAAGTAAACTTTCAAAAGATGATGACTCCATTGAAGTTGATAAAACATTGTTTAAATCTATTATTGGAAAGCTTATTTATCTAACTCAATCAAGACCTGACATATCTAATGCAGTTGACATTGTTGGAAGATTTGCAGCTAAACCCAAGCATAATTACTTAATGGCAATCAAGAGGATATTCAGATATCTTAAGGGAACTATAGACTATTGTTTATTGTATCCTAAATCAAAGAATACACAACTTCATGTGTATAATGATGTAGATTGGGCAGGTTGTATTGACGACAGGAAGAGCACTTTAGGAGGAGCAGTATTTCTTGGAGAAAGGTTGGTATCTTGGACAAGCAAGAAGAAAAACTGTATTTCTCAGTTAACAACAGAAGCATAATATGTTTCAGTAGCACTGAATTGTACAACAATTGTTTGGATCAAGCAAATAGTTAAAGACTTTGGTTTTCAGGTTGACTATCCTATTGTCATTCACTATGACAACACTAGTACTATTAACATGTCTAAGAACCCTGTGATGCATGCAAAGACAAAACACATAGAGATCAAGTATTATTTTTTGAGAGAAAAAGTTACAGACAAGGAAGTGACATTGGACTATGTAACTACAAAAGATCAGTTAGCAGACATTTTCATGAAGCCTTTAGCAAAGGATAATTTTGAGTATCTAAGGGATAAGTTGGGAGTCATTCCCTCTCCTAAGTCTGGTTAGAAAAAGTAGCAAGTACATCAGTCCTATGTGACTAATGAATGGTTGAATACTCTACTTATGGAGTAGTACCTGTGCAGAATGGTTTATGGCACCCTTTGCCATTGATGTCAATGGGGGAGTATGTACTAAAAATAAGGAACACAAAAAAAGATCTAAACAAGGAACACATACAAGGAGCTTATACTCTGGGGGAGTATACACAGTCTATGTAACTGCAGCAGTGTAGATGAATCTTTGATGAGGATATCGAGAAGATTGTAAAAGAAAGAAGACACCATGAATAGAAGTTGTTTTTATCATATGTTTCCATCAATGCCAAAGGGGGAGATTGTTGGAGATTTGATTCTAAACAGTTGGTTTATTGTATGTTTTTCATTGATGACAACATATAATACACAACAGTACTTCTGTATGTACTTATCCATATGATAACATGAAGACCATTGTGGATAGATACATGTTGTTGACATGTTTACTATGCTATGTTCATACACGCAGACCCAGATATGAAGTTTTAGTAAAGATATGCAATTCTGTTATTGACGGTTACAGTTCTGGAGGAATAACAGTTTAAGGCCGACGTATGTAACGTGTTGATCGAGTTGTGCCCATCTTTAGGATATGCATGTGTATATTCATGATTAGTTATGAGTTGTTGATATTAATCTAAATGCGCCAAACACGTTTCAAGAAGATTGCAATGTTATGGTTAATTTGGTGAAGCTGACTTAGTGAAGCGACGCATCTATTCAGTTAGTACTTACACGGTTGTAATTATGCTTGCGCGCTTAGTAGAGCCGACAAGGATGTTAAAAAGAGTTGTCCTATAGGTCCCATGATCTCATACTTGGTGTATGTACTTATAGAAGGTCATTTGTAATAAGAAGAGTTGCAAAAGCCAGAGATTAGAAAAGCAAAACATAGTGTTAAAGTAGGGTCTGACCCTTAACCAGGTCACTATACTACTGCATTGTAATGTACAAATCCTAACAGGGTTGGAAGATCTTTTAACAAGGATCACTATAAATAGTATAGTTCTTTGTGGGTACTAATTCCCACCGGGTTTTTTACCATTTGGTTTCCCTGTAACCAAATTGATGTGTTGTGTAAAGTGTTATCTGTATGTGTATTTACTTTGTATCAATCTGGAATAATAAGTATAAGATAAAGCTTTAAAGTTGCAGATAACTAATTCACACCCCCCTCTCAGTTATCTCTGAAGTATTCTAACATTTAGGTGAGAAAAATGATTCATCCTTGGGCTATCTCCAAGTCCCCTGTGTTATCAAGTGTCCATATGATTTTTTTTCCCTCCATCTTCTCCTGAATGTTGAGAATAGATGTCTTTTGATCTTTGGGAGCTAAGCTCCACATTGCAAGTGCTTGAGATTTGGGGTTATAGCCAAACCCTCTTATCATGTTTCCAACCTGAGTTTCTGATGAAAATTTGATTTCAGGTTGTCTTCTAATCTGATCTATAATAAAGGATGAACACAAGTCCCAGCCTTCCATAAAAAATATACAACTGGCCTTAACCAGTTCTCTAGCTTGCTCTGGTGTTATTTCCTTAGATTCAGGATAAAATTCCTATAATGTTTGTAAGGATTCTTCAGTAACTGGATCACCTCATTCCAGTTGCAACTGCTTCCCAACTTGTCGCTACTTATTTCAAATAAGGAAATCCTTGAATTCCCTAGTCTTTATGAAACTGTCATCTTTGAGGAACTCCTCCTGATGCAATAATCTCTCATCAGTACAAGACCTAAGGGGTAATTCATCCTCTTCCTCAACATTTTTCTACAATTTCTTCCCTGCCCTAGTTTACTTTCTTAGTTGATCATCATAGGGCCTATTCCCAGTTATTAGGGCTCCTATCCTATCAGTTCTCCTTTTCTTAGAAGGCTCACCTGCTTCTGTCTTCTATTTTTTAAGTGGGGGCTCATCTGTTACTTCTTTTTCTGGGACCTCTATTAGGTCAATAATATTTTCACCCTCATCTAGCTGAGCATATACAATTTCTTGATATTTTGGATGGGAAGTAGGTGAAGGGTAACCCTGGCCACTATCATCATCATATTCAGATTCTGAGTGATCTTTGTGACCTTTCTCTGGCACCACTAGTGCATCTTCTAATTGATTACACAAAAGTGTGTGGTTGTCAATCATTGCATCTAGCCTTTTGAGATAAGGCATGTTAGGGTAAAAACATCCAAAACTTATTCCATTTCTCCTCAATTGTCTTTCCAAATCCATAAGCTCATTCAATTTAGTTTCTCTTTTATTCACCTCCTCATCCTCTAAGATGTTTCTGATCAAATCCTCTTCCATACATTCTTCATGTACCTTTGTATAAGGGATGGTGGGTGTAAGCAACTTCTTTGCACTCAGAATGCATCCCTCTATATCAATATGTCTGTGTAGGGCCACATTCATTCTATAGTGATTCAACCAGGCATTCACTTGGTCTAGGGCTCCTTTTCCAACCAAAATCTTGTAAACTCTAAACTGCCTAGGGGTGAAAGTACCCTTTCTATGTGGAGCAAGGTGCTCCTTGTCTATTAAAATGAGCTGCCTAATGAACTCCATTGAAGCTATCCTAGGTGGTACATGATATGGAAAAATATGTGGAGGGTAGGGGCAACCATAAACCCTCATAATTGTGAAGTTCCTTTCATAGTAGAAATCACCCCAATTATGGTCTCCTGACGATTTGTCTAAATACTGACAGGGCCTCAACAAGTGAATTACCCTAACAAGCAATCTAGGATTATCAACTCCTAAATACTTAAGCAATTGATAAATTATCCAATTCTCAAAGGCATAGAACTCCTATTATATAGATGTGTAATTCCACACTCTGATCCAGAACTAAATAGGGTTGGGTTGATTATGGTGAAACCTCTATGGCTGTAGAGATTGGCAATCCAAAACTGAGAAGTTGTAATAAAGGATCATATGCATAAGAATTTAATAATGCATGAACCTTGGGTGATTCTTCTTAGCTTGTATATCAATAAATCCCTGGTTCATATGATCAATAATATATTGAATGTAGTCATAATTTGAAGTGGTGTGAAGATTCTGCATATCTAACACCATCATCAAGATGTCAGAAGTAATCCTTTTTTCTCTAGCATCTTCTCCAAGCACTCTACATAGTGCATATGCGATGTATTTGATATAGAAATTTAGGTCCTTGTAGAAGTATGGGGTTTCTCCTGCCATTGGGGTTACATAGGCCTTCATTTTCTTAGGGACATGATGATCCTTGATAAACTTAGCAACAATACTAGACTCCCTGGTATATCCATTCTCCAAGCTCATCAAATTTATCTCAGTGGCCATTGGGTAAACACATTGAAGGATTTCATAAAAGTATTTCTATCTAGGGTGAGTAGAGGCTTCCCATCATCCCTCTTAATAGTTTTTATCAAAGGGTCATATCTACTGGCTAGTTCTAATATAAAATCTACGTCAAAAAAGACATCAGGGACTAATAATCTAGCCAAACCACAGGTCCAAGGGTTCAAGACAGGCATGAGTCTTTCACTATTGTTCAAAAAGTGAATACCCTAACGACCTTGGTGTTTTTGCATCTCTAACAAATGACATATCATCAATCAAAACATCTGCACTAACCTTTCAATCCTGACTAGAACTGGGAAGCAGAGTGAGGAATTTGTTTGAGTAGTTTCTTTTCCCTTTTGAATCATCTTCAACATCTTCACTTCTCCCACTGGTAGATTTCATACTCTAATCTTGACTCATACTTCTATTCTGTTCTGATCACAACCCTAGATACCGATATTGAAACAAATATTATTAAACCCTCACCACAATTGGAAATTATCTTGAATTCTGCAATTCTGAGCTCTGGAATACTGTCAACTGCAACCTTTACTGAATTCTAAATCAAGAAATCACCTTCAGAATCACTTTCTACTAAAAATCTCAGTTTCTCTCAAGAACACTAAAAACTCTATAAGCTCTTCGCTCTGAGAAATAGAAGCTTGGTAAAAATGAAATGATAATGGACAAGTATACTTATTATTGCTAATTGAATGTAGATTGTTACTTCTGGCTGGTAATTCAATCACTTCACCATGAGCTTCACATACTGTGACATCAATTTCTGGTATCAGCCGTGGCATTCAAACTGTCAGATAATTAATTCCTGATGAGTGATTTTGCATAAAAAACCTTATAAAATTCAAAATATAATCAAAATCAAATCTGATTGGCTGCATTAACTCATAGTATGACCATTTTTCCATCTATCATAATCCTTAAAATCTGATTGGTTAACAACTATTCATAATGGCACTGCTGAAAAGTCCAGTTTTGACTTTGATTCATTTCTAGCGACTTGGCGACTGAGTAATCTCCTTGTTGCTTAATATTTTGACTAACTGCAGTTTCTTCAGGAGACTCAGCGACTACCGTCAGATTAACTCTTTGATCCATGATTGTCATGATGTCTCATGATATATTAACTTAACCTTTCATCTTATGGAGACCTTGCGACAAAGCACTTTTCTTAACTATCTTTCAGCTTTGGTTATATCTGGAGACTCACCGACTGTGATATATCTATGTTGCTAGATAAATCTCTTAACTCTTGTTTAATCAAGAGACACCATGACTAAACACATTAGTCTCTTAATTTCTTGATCATGTATGACTTTTGAACTTTATTAAGTGACCACATGACCACCGTTAGATTTTTCTTCATCGGATGGTTGTCGCTGTGTCTCTTAATATTCAACTTAACTCACCATTTCTCATGAGACTACATGACAAAATGTTTACTTAAACTCATATCAAAACCCTTAGTTTATCCAGAGACTTGGTGACCACTGTTTGTCCATGTCACTTAATAATTTCTAAACCATAGTTATAATCATGAGACCTCCTGACAACAGTGTTTGTCTTAACTTATAAAGTTAACTCATAACCATGGGTTTATTAAGAGATAATGTGACTGAGTAAACTCAAAGTCACAAAATGAAATAGCTAACCCTACTTTTATCAAGAGACAAAGTGACTGTCGTTGGATCTTTTCTGAGATGAACGGTCTGTGTTAGGTCTCATATCCATTTTGGCATATCCTATTTCATTAAGAGACAATACGACCAAAGCTTTCTGCTAAGTCTCAAGACCATAAGGAATATTCTATTTTTTTAATGAGACTCAGCGACAAAGTAATAAGCACATGTGAATAAGTTCTGACTTAAAATATGAAAAAGGTAACGCATAAATAGAACTTGGACTGAGCATTTAGGATTTTTATGCATTTGTAGACAAAATTAACCTTTTGTTTAGGGTTTTTGACATCTTGAACTAGGTTTTGGAAAAAAAACTAATTGCAGAGATATGTAAATGGTTTCAACCATAGATCTTTACCTGCTAGGCATAGGAAAATTAGAGACTTCAAAATTTTTAGGAAAAAAATAAAAAACAAGGAATACAACCAATAGTGGCTCTATTTGAGGATGGATAAACACAGTTTATGGCAAAGAATCTCAGAATATATGGTTGCAGACCTCTTCAAAAAATGCAAGCAATGCTGAATAACCTACTGCTTCAAAGAAACACACAATAGAAGGGAAATCAAAATCATATACAATATGATACAGACTTTTGTGCATTAAATTTCATTTTTTCAACTGAAGAAAAGTTTCAGAAATTGCCCATGCACTGGAAACTCATACTCTTCATCATTCATGTTCTTCAGAATATAGGAATCTTTTCCAAAAATCTAAGAAATAACAAAAGGACCAAGCCATAAAGATTCAAACTTTTTATGCTTAACTTTATCTTGTGATCTTACATTCCATTGGAGTACTAGGTCACTAGGTTGGAACTTTCTGCAACTTGCTCTTTTATCAAAAAGATACTTCATTTTTTGTTGCAGATTTATATTTTCTTTTTGTCCTTCTCTTCTAATCTCATCAAGTTTAGTTAGCTATAATATTCTGTCCCTCATTGGATCTGAAACTTCTAGCTCCTCTTCTTGTATGAACTTGTATACATGTAATAGATTATTTACAGGCATTCTAGCCTATAGACCATATACTTTTGTTGCTGGATTCTTCCTAGCCATTTGCCTATGGATGATATGGGGATGAATAAGATATTATAATCCCATAATCATTGCAAAATTCCTTGATCTCATTAGATCTGAAACCCATGGCATTATCCATGACTAATTTGGCTGGGACACCAAACCTGGTTAAAATATTCTCCATCAGAAAATCAGTAACTATCTTACTTGTTTCTTTTTAAGTGGGGCTAACTTCTATCCATTTAGTAAAATAATTAGTAGCCACTAATATCCAACCATGTCCTCCACTAGACTTTTCTAAAAATTCTCCAATAAAGTCAATACCCCACATGGAAAAAGGTGCCTCAGTACTTATAGGATTTAACAATAGGGCACCTGAGAATTTTAACTTGTTTGAGAATCTTTGACAAGGATCACACTTGCAAACAAATGCATGGGTATCTCTAAAAATACTAGGCCAATAATACCCCACCCTTAAAATCTTATGAGCAGTAGTTTTTTGCAGAAAAATTCCCACCACATATCCCAACATGCATTTCATTTAATACTTTGTAAGCTTGATCTTTATCCAAAAATAACAGTAGCACACCATTCTTATCCTTCCAAAATAGGTCTCCTTGAATAAAGGTGTACTTCTGGGCTTGCAGCTTCAGACTTCTCTTTTGATTTTCTGACATATTTCCTAGACACTTGGTATTCTTCAAAAAATACACAATATCAGTATAAAATGGTTGTCTTTCTATACTTGTGACTGTCTAATCTTGTGTCTCTGTATCATTTACTTGTACCAAATCCAGGTTATCTTCTTTCATGAGTTTGGCTAAACCCTGACCTCTCATTAACTTTGTAATGTGGATTTCAAGATTAAATTCTTGTATTCTATTTATCCACTTACACCTCTTACCAGTGACTTCTGACTAAGTAAGGATATCTTTTACTGCTGAGTGTGGGACATATGCTTTCACTTTTGGACAGACCAAATATGGTCTAAAATATTTCACAGCCTTTACTAGAGCATATGCCTGTTTCTCCATCATCTCATAATTTAACTCTGCTGACTAGAGAGATTTGCTATAAAAAGCTATTGGATGCTCAAATCCTTCTTCATCCTTTTGTAGCAAAACAACAACAATTCTATGATAAGATGCAAATGAAAATAGAGAAAAATGCTTACTATAATTAGGTGATTTTAGAACAGGAGCCTCTTGCGTTTCCTTCTTAATTTTCTCAAATACCATTTGAGCTTCTTCAGTCCCATCAAATTTTGCATCTTTTTTTAGCAACTTTATAATAGGTTTAACAATTTCTGCAAAGTTTGCTATAAATCTTCTGACAAAATTTATCTTTCCTAGGAAAGATTGAACACCCTTTAAATTTTTTGTAGCAATGACCTTTTAGATTGCTTCTATTCTTTCTAGGTCTATTCTCACTCCATCCTTAGACACTATGTGTCCCAACAACTTTCCTTCTTGTACTGCAAAGTGACATTTTTTAGGATTCAATGACACACCATATTCCAAAGCTTTACTGAAAATTTTACCTAGGTGTTCACAATGATCCTCAGCCCTTTTAGAGTATGCAGTTAGATAATCTTGATAAACAACCATAAATAAATCAATGAATTCTTTAAAAGCAACATCCATGGCACTTTGAAAATTTTCTCCTGCATTTATCAATCCAAATGGCATTCTGATATAGACATATGTTCCCCAAGGAGTGGTAAATGCATTCTTGTACTACTCTGATTCTTTTACTAAAACTTGGTTGTAGCCTAAGAAACCATCCATCATTGATAGTAGCTCACAACCAGTCACTTTGTGTAACATTGCCTCCATATTAGGTAAGGAATAATTATATTTTAGTGAGGCAATATTTAGATTTCTGAAATCCACACATAGTCTGATGTCACCATTCTTTTTTCTGACTGGCACTAAATTTGAGACCCATGTTGAGTGTCTAATAGGCTGGATAATCCCAGCATCTTTTAACTTCATCAATTCTTACAGCATCTTAGGAGCCAGTAAAGGGTTAATAGGTCTCTATTTTGCCTAATTGGTTTTACTTCTAATTTTAGTGGAATCTCATGTTGGAAAAGGTATGCCCAATAAGCTTTTAGGTTTTCATATGACCATGCAAAAACATGCTTATATTTTCTCAATAATTTAATCAAATTTGTTCTGATATGGGAATCTAAACTTTTTCCAATGTAAACAACTTGAGGACTGGTTTCTGATCCTAAATTAATTTCTTCTAAGTCCTCAACCTTAAAATTGCTTATTTTTGTTGAATGATCATTCTGACTACTGAATAATGCTTCAAGTTCAACCAGACCCTTAGGAATTTGATTGGAACTCAGTTGGACAACCTCATTTCCCAAAACATAGTCTTTACCATTATTATTTTCCAGCAAAGTATTGCAATCTATGCACTGATTCTCATAATGGTCTAGACACTGCATGCATCTCAAAATGTCTTGGTCATGTTGAAAAACTTTCCAGTTGTATATATTATCTGGGACAACTAGCCTTGTCTTAACTTTAAGGATTGATACCCCATGTAAGGTCTGATCATCAGTTTTCAAAGCAACATTCGCTAAGAAATCTGCCATTATATTTTTTGACCTTTATATTCAACTTATATCAAAGGCATCAAACATCTCAATCTGATCCCAAATAGCATATTTATATATTTTCAATCTATCATTTTTTACTGCATATTTGGATGTTATATGGGCTACTACTAATTCAGAATCACCATAAACCTTTAAACATTTGATTCCATGTTTGATGGCAATTTCTAGCCGTAAATATAAAGCCTCATACTCTGTAGTATTATTTGTACACTGGAAGGCTACCAAAAAGGAATATTTAAAAGTTGTACCTGATGGAGATACCAGTAATACACCAGCTCCTGATCCTTCTTTCGAGCAAGCTCCATCAAAATACATTTTCCACAACCCTTCACCCTGTACAGTCTACTCTTTAACCAAAGGATCAATATTTTCATTATGATGATGATGGTCACTCCTCTGTACTCTGAAATTATCCATGTCCACATCAAAAAAATAATTAATGTTAGTATTTTCATACCATTCTATCGTGTGAGGAGTCCTACCCTTTCTCGACACTTTAACATTATTTCCAACAATGTTAAAAGTAGCATATGATAAATCACTTTGTATACTACCTCCCATTCAAGCACTCCACTTTCTTGATAGTAACATGCCATAGTGTGGTGGTATGTCAACAACAAGAACATTCATAGTTAAAACCACATCAGGACATATTGTTAATTTGTAAGGCATGACACTTCTCTAGAATCCATTGCTTGACATCTCCCATGAGGAGTGTCCACTTGTAATCCCATAGACCTCATAATTTCTATTGGCATAATAGTGTTTGATGCTCCTGAATCAATCATACAATTTTTTAGCATTCTTCCATTAATTACCAATGTAAGAAAAAATTGATGAAAAACCTTAGGAGAAGAAGTTGTGTTTAAGAAAATTTGAGGAATCTCCAATGTTAAGACTTCAACTTCTTTCCCTTTGTTAATTGGTTTCTTCTCAACATTTTCAAGATTTTGAACCTTCATTGTAGGCACAATGTTTAATAATGAGAGAACCTTTTCTTTGTGTTATTTGATTCTCATCATTTCTAAAAATGGTACTTTTACAATCATTTGAGATAAACAGTGACCCATGTCTACTGGAGTATATTTTACATCTGAGGATTTTAATTTTTCAGCAATAATGTTATTTTCCTCAATCTGTATATTCAGATTTGGTTCTTTAGACTTTTTATTTTCTACCTTAAGAGAAGAAGTACTTATTTCTTTCTCTTGTGCTTTCCCTTCTTGTACAACATTTTGTTCTAAGGCTTTTGTTACAATTTTGACCTTAGGTTTATTTGCATTTTCCCCAGGTCCTTCTTTCTTCTGTACATATCTGGTGTCTGTTTTATTTTCTTTTATAAACACACCAGATGGTTGACTACCACTACCGCCCACTACTCTGTTTCTTAACTGGTAATTGCTTCTAGCCTTTTTACTAGATCTGCAATAATCCTTTCTTTCTCTTAATCTGAAGCTTTTCTAAATAAAGGAATGTCTTGATTGTTTTGTGTATAACATCCTATATGGTCTTCATTTTCTTCTACTTCACTATCTGATAAAATTTGTTGATGATGATTCTCTACATTTCTTTGTGAACCATATGAATCGTGATTTTCAATTTCACTGTCTAAATCTATATCATGACATGAATAATCATTTATCATATTGTGATCACATTGTTCACCTTCATCATTTCCTTTTTCTTCATTGGCTTTCAAATCTAAGGAAATAATGCAAAAATCAGGGTTGTGTGGGGCTTCACGAGATTCACACCAGAAATCATCATTGCATAAATGGACAACATTTTTATGTAGAGGGTCTGGACTTCTATTATCATGTTTCTCTTTTCTAGGTGAAACAATAGGCTTTCCATCCTTAAACTGAGTTCCATAAGAATGATTTTGCATTCTATTCTGAGGATTGTAATTGTTGTTATAAGAAGGCCTATTATTTTGAGGAACCCTATATTCTTTATATTCTAGTTCCTTTTGGTTACTCCTACTAAACCTTGAATCATCTCTCCAATTTAGTTTACCAGATACCCTTCTATTCATTTCAATGTTTACTTCTATCTTATAAGCATCAGTAAGAGTTCTATGGTTTTTATCCCTAAGAGCATAACCCATTTTAGAATCAAACACATTTAAATAGGTTGTTAAACATACCTCTTCATCCAGCATTTTTTTCTGAAATAATTTATGCATAGCTCTCTAGAATCTGGTATTGAATTCAGTGACCTCTTCATTGTAGTTATTTTTGATGTTATTGAATTCATTCAGCAAGAATCCCTTGTTTGTCTTATCACCCAAAACATAGTCTTTACCATTATTATTTTCCAGCAAAGTATTGCAATCTATATACTGATTCTCATAATGGTCTAAACACTGAATGAATATCAAAATGTCTTGGTCATCCTAAAAAACTTTCCAGTTGTATATATTATTTAGGACAACTGGTCTTGTCTTAACTTCAAGGATTGATACCCCATGTAAGGTTTGATCATCATTTTTCAAGGCAACATTTGCTAAGAAATCTGCCATTATATTCTTAGACCTTTCTATCCAACTTATATCAAAGGCATCAAACATCTCTATCTGATCCCAATTTGTTAGGGTTTTTTCTTACTAAACCTTCAACTAATTCTTGATTAACTCTATAACTTCCAATTTTTGAATATACTGACTCAAGAAAGAGAAAACTATAATTGATGAGGGTTTATGATAATATCTAGGGAAACTACTATCACCTCCTTCTTTTTAGGTTCCACAACACCTATGCAGGTATTACCTATATATGATTGTTGTCTCAAAGTATTAGTAAATGTGGATACTGACCTGATGCTTGTTTATAGTATTATCTTATAGATTACTCTGCATGAAACTAAAAATAACTTAACACAGAGTTTAACCATGAAAACAATTGAAAAGATAACAACAAATAGTAGTGTTTTAAGGATATTCATCCTTCTTCCTTTTTATATTAGGAGGGGTAACCTAATGATCCTATCTTCAAAGAATCAACAAACTGAACTATATCCAATGAATACAATCACTTAAATGGAATTATCTATTCTGAATTGTGTATGATTAAGTAAATTGAAAGTATTGGATTATGAATCAATCACTTAGCAAATAACAACCAGTGCCTAATCCTTGGGCTATGAGTCAATATCTTGTAAAAATCCAGAGTGAGGTGATCAATATAACACTTGCAACAAAGATAGAATACCTTGTAGACTATCCTCTTCCTACAATTTTATCATCCAATCCTTAAACTTATGCTATATTCCCCGGGTTACTTGAAACCTTTTAATCATTCCTTGAAGAAACTTACAAGTAAGTGCATAACCACCTTGTGATTAGTATACTTAAATGCCTTACAAATAAATATACAAGAACAATAAAAAAAATGCAAAGAGACAATTTAGATGCAGAAAAGAGATTGCAAGACAATTATATTAAGATCTCAAAAGCTTCAATTACATTCAGATAGACAAATAGTACAAAGG
>MU223804.1:5999125-6019197 GCA_018584345.1 Thuja plicata | reverse complement strand
TATATATATATATAGGTCTCAAATCATCTTGGAATACTTAAGAGAAGGATGCAACAAGCTTCAGATGATTTGGAAACCTAACCCTAAAAACAAGGAAAAAGACAAAAGACAAAAAGACTCCAAGCGGTGGGAAGACAAAACTAGAGAATAAAATTTGATTTGAATTCTGTCTTCTTGTAGATGTCAGCATCTTTGTCTTTTATATGTGTTGCTTAGGTGCCAGGTGTCCTTTGTTCTTCATCCATGATATCTAAATCCAGTGTCACTGGCTTCTTCTTCTTGGGCCTTGTCAGAATGTCCCATGCAGTCACATCTTCCTCCTTTGGCCACTCAAAATTCTGAATATTTTCCACTTGAGTCTTTTGCCTCTCCCACCTAGCATCTGTTATGCTCTTAATATCTGATATTAATTTATTACAGTCTGTTTCTGCCTTATTTGCCTCATCCAAAAGTGCATTGAACCTTTCCATATCCAATTCTCCCTTATCTATTAGGGTTTTTAAAAAGGTGAACCTTCAACTAATGCTTGAAACCCTATATAACTATGTTCCCTGGGTTACTTGAAACCTTTTAATCCTTACTTGAAGGAACTTACAAGTAAGTGCATAACCACCTTGTGATCAGTATGTTTAAATTCCTTACAGATAAACATACAAGAACAATAACACAAATGCAAAGAGACAATTCAGATGCAGAAAAGAGATTGCAAGATAATTATATTAATATCTCAAAATCTTCAATTACATAAGATAATACTATAAACAAGCAAAAAATCAGTATTCACATTTACTAATACTGTGAGACAACAATCATATATAGGTAATACCTACCTAGGTGTTGTGCAACCTAAAAGAAGGAGGTAATTGAAGCTTTTGAGATATTACAAGGTGGAGATTACAAGATAATTATATTAATATCTCAAAAGCTTCAATTACCTATATATGATTTATATCTCATAGTATTAGTAAATATGGTTATTGATTTACTTCTTGTTTATAGTATTTTCCTCAGATATTAGTTGCATCTGCCCAGATATTATGCCTGTGTTGCATCTTCTATCAAGCAGAAAATCTTGTTGCACTTTGCAACAATGATATTAGTGGCTACTTTGCTGGAAAACAATAACAAAAATGCAAAAGTGCAACAAGATTTTCTACTTGTTTATTAATATCCACCTTGTGCAAAAGTGCAAGCATATGTTCCACACTCAGCAGTAAAAAATATCCTTACTCAGTTAGAAGTCACTGGTAAGAGGTGTAAGTGGATAAATAGAATACAATAATTTAATCTTGAAATCCACATTACAAAGTTAATAAGAGGTCATGGTTTAGCCAAACTCATGATAGAAGATAACCTGGATTTGGTAAAAGTAAATGATACAGAGACACAAGATCAGACAGTCACAAGTATAGAAAGACAACTATTTTATACTGATATTGTGTATTTTTTAAAGAATACAAAGTGTCCAGAAAATATGTCAGAAAATCAAAAGAGAAGTCTGAAACTGCAAGCCCAGAAGTACACCTTGATTCAAGGAGACCTATTTTGGAAGGATAAGAATGGTGTGCTACTATTATGTTTGGATAAAGATCAAGCTCACAAAGTATTAAATGAAATGCATGTTGGCAAGTTTTTTAGGATGACCAAGACATTTTGAGATTCATTCAGTGTCTAGACCATTATGAGAATCAGTATATAGATTGCAATACCCCATGTATGCTCTATAATTTATCTAACTATTGAGTTGTCTTTGCCTCATTTAGGTGAGCAAAATGAGTCATCACTTGGGCTATCTCCAAGTCCCCTGTGTTATCAAGTGTCCATATAATTGTTTTTCCCTCCATCTTCTCCTGAATGTTGAGAATAGATGGCTTTTGATCTTTGGGAGCTAAGCTCCACATTGCAAGTGCTTGAGATTTGAGGTTATAGCCAAACCCTCTTATCATGTTTCCAACTTGAGTTTCTAATGAAAATTTGATGTCAGGTTGTCTTCTAATCTAATCTATAATAAAGGCTGAAGACAAGTCCCAACCGTCCATAACCTCAGCACCCATAAACTCTTAAACTACTATTAAACTAATGCTCAAAACCCTATATAACTATGTTCCCTAGGTTACTTGAAACCTTTTAATCCTTCCTTGAGGGAACTTACAAGTAAGTGGATAACCACCTTGTGATCAGTATGCTTAAATGCCTTATAGATAAACATACAAGAACAATAACAAAAATGAAAAAGTGCAACAATATTTGATGCTTGTTTATTAATATCCACCTTGTGCCACTAATATCCATTTTTGTGCAACTAATCATCCATTTAGTAAGTGCATAACCACCTTGTGATTAGTATGCTTAAATGCCTTACAGATAAACATATAAGAACAATAAAAAAATGCAAAAGTGCAACAAGATTTTCTGCTTGTTTATCAATATCCACCTTGTGCCACTAATATCCATTTTTGTTATTATTTTCTAGCAAAGTATTGCAATCTATATATTGATTCTCATAATGGTCTAGACACTGAATGAATCTCAAAATGTCTTGGTCATCCTAAAAATCTTGCCAGTTGTATATATTATCTGGGACAACTAGTCTTGTCTTAACTTCAAGGACTGATACCCCATGTAAGGTCTCATCATCAGTTTTCAAAGAAACATTCACTAAGAAATCTGCCATTATATTCTTAGACCTTTCTATCCAACTTATATCAAAGGCATCAAACATCTCTATCTGATCCCAATTTGTTAGGGATTTTTCTTGCTGAAAACTTCAACTAATGCTTGATTAACTCTATAACTCCCAATGTTTGAATATACTGACTCAAGAAAGAGAAAAATCTAATTGATGAGGGTTTATGATAATATCTGGGGAAACTACTATTAAACTTAGTAGAGCATATGCCTGTTTCTCTTAATCTATGTTTTTGGGTGTTCAATACAATCACTTGTCTTTAGCCTTTAAGGGATCAGATACAATCACTTTAAGGGTGTTCAATCTTTCCTAAGAAAGATAAATTTTGTCAGAAGATTTATAGCAAACTTTGCAGAAATTGTTAAACCTATTATAAAGTTGCTAAAAAAATATGCAAAATTTAATTGGATTGAAATATTTTAGTCTGTTTCACTAGAGCATATGCCTGTGTTACATTTGCTATCAAGCAACAAATCTTGTTGCACTTTGCAACAATTATATTAGTGGCTACTTTTCTTGAAAACAATAACAAAAATGCAAAAGTGCAACAAGATTTGCTGCTTGTTTATTAATATCCACCTTGTGCAAAAATATGTCTGAAAATCAAAAGAGAAGTCTGAAACTGCAAGCCCAGAAGTAAACCTTGATTCAAGGAGACCTATTTTGGAAGGATAAGAATGGTGTGTTACTGTTATGTTTGGATAAACATCAAGCTCACAAAGTATTAAATGAAATGCATGCTAGGATATGTGGTGGGCATTTTTCTGCCTACTCATAAGATTTTAAGGGTAGGGTATTATTGGCCTAGTATTTTTAGAGATACCCATGCATTTGTCCGCAAGTGTGACCCTTGTCAAAGATTCTCAAACAAGTTAAAATTCTCAGGTGCCCTATTGTTAAACTCTGTAAGTACTGAGGCACCTTTTTCCATGTGGGGTATTGACTTTATTGGAGAATTTTCAGAAACTTCTAGTGGAGGACATGGTTGGATATTAGTGGCTATTTATTATTTTACTAAATGGATGATTAGTGGCACAAGGTGGAAATAAACAAGCATATGCTCTAGTGAAGGCTGTGAAATATTTTAGACCATTAATATCTTGAGATATTAATATAATTATCTTGCAATCATATTTTATTCTCTAGTTTTGTCTTCCCATTGCTTGATCACAAGGTGGTTATGCACTTACTTGTAATATCTCAAAATATCTCAAAAGCTTCAATTACATTCAGGTAGACAAATAGTACAAAGGTTTAGCTCACAAATTTTAGTCTGCCTTGTAATTCTATTAAATCTTCCAACTCTCAATCCTTTGAAAAGGTTACAAATATATATATATATATATATATATATAGGTCTCAAATAATCTTGGGTGTTAATTTTCATGCAGAGTAATTTATAAGATAATACTATAAACAAGCAGCAAATCAGTATCCACATTTACTAATACTATGAGACAACAATCATATATAGGTAATACCCGTCTGGGTGTTGTGGAACCTAAAAACAAGGAGGTGATAGTAGTTTCCCTAGATATTATCATAAACCCTGTTCAATCTTTCCTAGTAAAGATAAATTTTGCATCTTTTTTTAGCAACTTTATAATAGGTTTAAACATTTATGCAAAGTTTGCTATAAATCTTCTGACAAAATTTATCTTTCCTAGGAAAGATTGAACACCCTTTAAATTTTTTGGAGAAATGACCTTTTGGATTGCTTCTATTCTTTCTGGGTCTATTCTCACTCCATCCTTAGACACTGTGTCCCAACAAATTTCCTTCTTGTACTACAAAGTGATATTTTTTAGGATTCAATGACACACCATATTCCAAAGCTTTACTAAAATTTTTACCTAGGTGTTCACAATAATCCTCAGCCCTTTTAGAGTATGCAGTTAGATCATCTTGATAAACAACCATGAATAAATCAATAAATTCTTTAAAAGCAACATCCATGGCCCTTTTAAAAGTTTCTCCTGCATTTATCAATCCAAATGGCATTCTGATATAGACATATGTTCCCCAAGGATTGGTAAATGCAGTCTTGTACTGCTCTGATTCTTTTACTAAAACTTGGTTGTAGCCTAAGAAACCATCCATCATTGATAGTAGCTCACAACTAGTCACTTTGTGTAACATTGCCTCCATATTAGGTAAGGAATAATTTTCTTTTAGTGAGGAAATATTTAGATTTCTGAAATCCACACATAGTCTGATGTCACCATTCTTTTTTCTGACTGGCACTAAATTTGAGACCCATGTTGAGTGTCTAATAGGATGGATAATCCCAGCATCTTTTAATTTCATCAATTCTTGCTACATCTTAGGAGGCAGCAAAGGGTTAATAGGTCTTTGTTTTTGCCTAAATTGTTTTACTTTTGAGTTTAGTGGAATCTCATGTTGGAAAATGTCTTCCCTATAAAATTTTAGGTCTTCATATGACCATGCAAAAATATGCTTATATTTTCTCAATAATTTAATCAAATTTATTCTGATATGGGAATCTAAACTTTTTCCAATGTAAACAACTTGAGGACTGGTTTCTGATCCGAAATTAATTTCTTCTAAGTCCTCAACCTTAGCATTGCTTATTTTTGTTGAATGATCATTCTGAATACTGAACAATGCTCCAAGTTCAACTAGACCCTTAGGAATCTAATTGGAACTCAGTTGGACAGCCTTATTTCCCAAAACATAGTCTTTACCATTATTATTTTCCAGCAAAGTATTGTAATCTATGCACCGATTCTCATAATGGTCTAGACACCGCATGAATCTCAAAATGCCTTGGTCATCCTAAAAAAATTGCCAGTTGTATATATTATTTGGGACAACTGGTCTTGTCTTAACTTCAAGGATTGATACCCCATGTAAGGTCTGATCATCAGTTTTCAAAGCAACATTCACTAAGAAATCTGCCATTATATTTTTTGACCTTTCTATCCAACTTATATCAAAGGCATCAAACATCTCAATCTGATCCCAAATAACATATTTATACATTTTCAATCCATCACTTTTTACTGCATATTTGGATCTTATTTGGGCTACTACTAATTCAGAATCACCATAAACCTTTAAACATTTGATTCCATATTTGATGGCAATTTCTAGCCCTAAATATAAAGCCTCATACTCTACAGTATTATTTGTACACTGGAAGGCTAACAAAAAGGAATATTTAAAAGTTTTACTTGATGGAGATACCAGTAATACACTGGCTCCTGATCCTTCTTTCAAGAAAGCTCCATCAAAACACATTTTCCATAATCCTTCACCCTGTATAGTCAACTCTTTAACCAGAGGATCAATATTTTCATTATGATGATGATGGTCACTCCCCTGTAATATGAAATTCTCCATTTCCACATCAACACAATAATTAATGTTTGTGTCTTCATACCATTCTATCATGTGAGGAGTCCTACCCTCTCTTGACACTTTAACATTATTTACAACAATGTTAAAATTAGCATATGATAAATCACTTTGTATACTACCTCCTATTGAAGCACTCCACTTTCTTGACAGTAACATGCCATAGTGTGGTGGCATGTCAACAACAAGAACATTCATAGTTAACACCACATCAGGAAATATTGCTAATTTGTAAGGCATGACCTCAATGGTACCAATAAAAGGGACTTCTCTATAATCCATTGCTTGACATCTCCCATGAGGAGTGTCCACTTGTAATCCCATAGACCTCATAATTTCTACTGGCATAACAGTGTTTGATGTTCCTGAATCAATCATACAAATTTTTAGCATTCTTCCATTAATTACCAATGTAAGAAAAAATGGGTCAACAACCTTAGGAGAAGAAGTTGTGTTTAAGAAAATTTGAGGAATCTCCGAGGTTAAGACTTCAACTTCTTTCCGTTTGTTAATTGGTTTCTTCTCAACATTTTCTAGATTTTGAACCTTCATTGTAGGCACACTGTTTAATAATGAGAGAACATTTTCTTTGTGTTCTTTGAATCTCTTCATTTTTAAAAATGGTACTTTTACAGTCATTTGAGATAAACAGTGACCCATGTCTACTGGAGTATATTTTACATCTGAGGGTTTTGATTTTTTAGCAATAATGTTATTTTCCTGAATCTTATATTCAGATTTGGTTCTTTAGACTTTTTATTTTCTACCTTAAGAGAAGAAGTACTTGTTTCTTGCTCTTGTGCTTTCCCTTCTTGTACAACATTTGGTCCTGAGGCTTTTGTTACAATTTTGACCTTAGGTTTATTTACATTTTCCCCAGGTCCTTCTTTCTTCTGTACATATCTAGTGTCTATTTTATTTTCTTTTATATACACCAGATGGTTGACTACCAGTACCACCCACTACTCTGTTTCTTAAGTGGTAATTGCTTCTAGCCTTGTTTACTAGATCTTTAGTAACCCTTGCTTTCACTTCATCTGAAGCTTTTCTGACTAAAGGAATGTCTTATTTTTTTGTGCATAACATCCTATATGGTCTTCATTTTCTTTTGCTTCACTATCTGATAAAATTTGTTGATGATGATTATGTACATTTCTTTGTGAGCCATATGAATCATGATTTTCAATTTGACTGTCTAAATCTATATCATGACATGAATAATCATTTTTCATATTGTGATCACATTGTTCACCTTCATCATTTCCTTGTTCTTCATTGGCTTTCAAATCTAAGGAAATAATGCAAAAATCAGGGTTGTGTGGGGCTTCACAAGATTCACGACAGAAATAATCATTGCATAAATGGACAACATTTTTATGCAGAGGGTCTGGAGTTATGTTATCAGGTTTCTCTTTCCTAGGTGAAACAATAGGCTTTCCATCCTTAAACTGAGTTCCATAAGGATGATTTTTCATTCTATTCTGAGGATTGTAATTGTTGTTATAAGAAGGCCTATTATTTTGAGGAACCCTATATTCTTTATATTCTAGTTCCTTATGGTTACTCCTACTAAACCTTGAATCATCTCTCCTATTTAGTTTACCAGATACCCTTTTGTTCATTTCAATGTTTACTACTATCTTATAAGCATCAGTAAGAGTTATAGGGTTTTTATCCCTAAGAGCATAACCCATTTTAGAATCAAATGCATTTAAATAGGTTGCTAAACATACCTCTTCATCCAGCCTTATTTTCTGAAATAATTTATGCATAGCTCTTTGGAATCTGGTATTGAACTCAGTGACCTCTTCATTGTAGTTCTTTTTGATGTTATTGAATTCATTCAACAAGAATCCCTTGTTTGTCTTATCACCATATTGATCTTTAAATAATTAAATTAACTCATCCATGGAAGAAACAAAACCATTAGAAAGACTTCTAAACCATTCTCTAGCATCCTCTACTAGAGACTGAACAAAAAGATTCATTAATACATCTTCATGAGTGATATTCAGATCATCCACAAAATCAATGAATTTTCTTAAGTGATTTTCACAAGAAATAACATTATTACCTACGAATTTTTGGAGCTTTTCTCCTATATCACCCACATCTTTTGGCAATGCATTTGGGTATCCAGGAATACCAATGAATTTTGACTTATTATACCTTTCAATATGCAATAGTTTCCTTTGAAAATTATCATTCTCTTTAAAAGTAGTGGCTTTTGTTTTAGAAGATGTTGTATTCTCTGTTCCAGCATAAGAATATTTGGAAGACTGCAAAAAATCAATATTCCTTTTCATTTCAATTGTTGCAGCGTCCATCTGTGCCTTTTCTAACATTTTTTCCATGGTTTCTTTTTCAATTCTTTGTTTTTCAAGATCAATATCCAATTTGGACATTTGCTCTGTTAGGACCTTCTGAACTTTAGGTTCTTCAACTTTTCTTTTAGTCATTTTTTGTTTACCTTTAACATTTTGTGGACTAGACGCTCTGTGAGTAAGGGGTATTTCTTGATCCTTTTGAGACCTCTCTATATTTCTTGTTTTTTGGTATCTTAAAGATCTTCTTTTAATTTTATCAACATCTTTCTTTTCAAGTTTTTTCTTTTTTGTAAGTTATTTTTCCCTTTTCATCTATTGAATAAGGGAAAGATGTTTCATGATGAGTCTTTCTTCCTCAACAAGCTCATCACAGGGAACTTCCTCAAAATCTTAACTGATTGCATCTATTCCTTCTCTTTCACTAGAAGTGAAAGTAGCTACAGGCGTTTCCAATACTTTCTCTGGTGCTTCTTCATAATCTAAAGTATTACCTTCATGATTAAATTAACTACTACCCTCCCTCCTAGTATTTCTATCTTGACTTCTTGGAGAATTTTCATCTATGTTGAATTGGTTTCTTTTCTTCCTCCATGACATCTCCATTCTTGAAGTTGATGCAAATCCACCATCTAATGCAGCTTCAAGATTCTTTTTGGCTTTTGACCTAGTATTCATTATGAAAGATATTTACTTAACTTTTACTGATCACAGGGATTTAACTTTAGAGTCACCACCCAACAATTGTTTTGGGATAAATGAATACTTATCAAAATGACCTTGGCAACTATACCTATTATTATACTTATAAAACTCTGAAATTCTTATATCAATTCCTCAGCGGAGTCGCCAATTTGTTAGGCGAATTGGTGGGCTAACTCAACTGAAGTTGGTTTGGAAGATTTGAATTGATGTACCAGAGATTCTAAGACAACTTCAAATATAACTGATTATATCATTCCCCAGCATAGTCACCAAATTGTTAGGGTTTTTTCTTGCTGAACCTTCAACTAATGCTTGATTAACTCTATAACTCCCAATGTTTGAATATACAAACTCAAGAAAGAGAAAACTCTAATTAATGAGGGTTTATGATAATATCCTGTGAAACTACTATCACCTCCTTCTTTTTAGGTTCCACAACACCCAGGTAGGTATTACCTATATATGATTGCTGTCTCATAGTATTAGTAAATGTGGATACTGATTTGCTGCTTGTTTATAGTATTATCTTATAAATTACTCTACATGAAACTGAAATAACGTAACACAAAGTTTAACCATGAAAACTATTGAAAAGATAACAGAAAATAATAGTGCTTTAAGGATATTCATCCTTCTTCCTTTTGATATTAGGACGGGTAACCTAATGATCCTATCTTCAAAGAGTCAACAAACTGAATTGTATCCAATGAATACAATCACTTGAATGGAATTATCTATTCTGTATTGTGTATGATTAAGTAAATTGAAAGTATTGGATTATGAATCAATCACTTAGCAAATAAGAACCAGTGCCTAATCCTTGGGTTATGAGTCAATATCTTGTAAAAATCCACAGTGAGGTGATTAATATAACACTTGCAACAAAGATAGAATACCTTGTAGACTATCCTCATCCTACACTTTTATCATCCAATCCTTAAAATTATGCTATGTTCCCTGGGTTACTTCAAACCTTTTAATCCTTCCTTGAAGGAAATTACAAGTAAGTGCATAACCACCTTGTGATCAATATGCTTAAATTCCTTACAGATAAACATACAAGAACAATAACAAAAATGAAAAGAGACAATTCATATGTAGAAAAGAGATTGCAAGATAATTATATTAATATCTCAAAAGCTTCAATTACATTTAGATAGACAAATAGTACAAAGGTTCAGATACAAATTTTAGTCTGCCTTGTAATTCTATTAAATCTTCCAACTCTCAATCCTTTGAAAAGGTTACAAATACATACATACATACATACATACATACATACATATATATATATATATATATAGGTCTCAAATCATCTTGGAATCCTTAAGAGAAGGATGCAACAAGCTTTGGATGATTTGAAAACCTAACCCTAAAAACAAGGAAAAAGACAAAAGACAAAAAGACTCCAAGCGGTGGGAAGACAAAACTAGAGAATAAAATTTGATTTGAATTCTGTCTTCTTGTAGATGTCGACATCTTTGTCTTTTGTGTGTGCTGCTTAGGTGCCAGGTGTCCTTTATTCTTCATCCATGATATCTAAATCCACTATCACTGGCATCTTCTTCTTGGGATTTGTTAGAATGTCCCATGCAGTCACATCCTCCTCCTTTGGCCACTCAAAATTCTGAATATTTTCCAATTGATTCTTTTTCCCATCCCACGTAGCATCTATTATGCTCTTAATATCTGATATGAATTTATCGCAGTCTATTTCTGCCTTGATTTCCTCATCCAAAAGTGCATTGAACCTTTCCATATCCAATTCTCCCTTATTTGATACATAAATGTCTTTATTGGGGAGTACACTGTCAAAATCTGATAACCATAACCCTAATGGTTTGATTTGATCATCCTCTGCTCTTATTGGGGGAACAAATCTACTATAATCTAGCCTAAACATCTTAAATTTGGCATCAACTTGATTGGATTTACCTTTGAAAAAGGATAAAGTAGCCCCAATTTGTTCTATTTTAGTCCCAACCAAAGTCCTAGACCAAGTTGCATAGTAGGGGTTCAAAATTTTTAGAAAACTTGCCACCTCTATTTGTAGGCCTGAAAACCTACCATATGCTCCATACACCACATCTACCTTGTCCTTGATAGTATCAATTATGTGCGGCAAAATTGAAGCCAATGCTTCCAAAATAACACTGTTATGCTCAGTAACTCCCTGCTCTATTTCAACAAATGTATCTCCTGTATCTTCTATCTAGATATCAACATCCATAATGTCTTTGGGCTCAACAGGGGTAGGCTCTGTTATCTCCATTAGCTATTTGGTAAGCTCATCTATAAGCTTATCTTTTTCTTTGATCTTTATCAGTGCTAGCTCCCTATCTTTGACAATATCACTAGTGTCACTAGTGAGCTTCTATAATTTATCTGACAATTGAGTTGTCTTTGCCTCATTTAGGTGAGAAAAATGAGTCATCACTTGGGCTATCTCCAAGTCCCCTATGTTATCAAGTGTCCATATGATTTTTTTTTTGTCCATCTTCTCCTGAATGTTGAGAATAGATGGCTTTTGATCTTTGGGAGCTAAGCTCCACATTGAAAGTGCTTGAGATTTGGGGTTATAGCCAAACCCTCTTATCATGTTTCCAACCTGAGTTTCTGATGATAATTTGATGTCAGGTTTTCTTCTAATCTGATCTATAATAAAGGCTGAAGACAAGTCCTGGCCTTAAACAAATAATATACCACTGGCCTTAACCATTTCTCTAGCTTGCTCCGGTGTTATTTCCTCAGTTTCAGGATCATATTCCTGTAATGTTTGTAAGGCTTCTTTAGTAACTGGATCACCTCCTGCCAGTTGCAACTGCTTCCCAACTTGCTGTTGCTTATTCCAAATAAGGAAATCCTTGAATTCCCTGGTCTTTATGAAACTATCATCTTTGAGGAACTCCTCCTGATGTAATAATCTCTCATCAGTACAAGACCTAAGGGGTAATTCCTCCTCTTCCTCAACATCTTTCTGCAATTTCTTCCCTGCCCTGATCTTCTTTTTGAGTTGATGATCATAGGGCCTATTCCTAGTTATTAGGGCTCCTATCCTATCTGTTATCCTTTTCTTAGAAGGCTCCCCTGCTTCTATTTTTTAAGTGGGGGCTCATCTGTTACTTATTTTTCTGGGACCTCTATTAGGTCAATGATATTTTCACCCTCATCTGGATGAGCATTTGCAATTGCCTAATATTCTAGATGGGAAGTAGGTGAAGGGTAACCCTAGTCACTGCCATCATCATATTCAGATTTTGAGTGATCTTTGTGACCTTTCTCTAGCACCACTAGTGCATCTTCTGACTGATTACACAAAAGTGTGTGGTTGTCAATCATTGCATCTAGCCTTTTGAGATAAGGCATGTTAGGGTAAAAACCTCCAAAACTTATTCCCTTTCTTCTCACCTATCTCTCCAAATCCATAATCTCATTGAATGTAGTTTCTCTTTTATTCACCTCCTCATCCTCTAAGATGTTTCTGATCAAATCATCTTCCATACATTCTTCATGTACCTTTGTATAAGGGATGGTGGGTGTAAGCAACTTCTTTGCACTAAGAATGAATCCCTCCGTATCAATATGTATATGTCGGGCCACATTTTTTCTATAGTGATTCAACCAAGCATTCACTTGGTCTAGGGCTCCTTTTCCAAACAAATAATTGTAAAATCTAAACTGCCTAGGGGTGAAAGTACCCTTCCTATGTGAAGCAAGGTGTTCCTTGTCTATTAAAATGAGCTGTGTAATGAACTCCATTGCAGCTATCCTAGGTGGTACATGATATGGAAAAATATGTGGAGGGTAGGGGCAACCATAAACACTCATAATTGTGAACTTCCTTTCATAGTAGAAATCACCCAAATTATATGTTAGTAATAACTGAGAGGGGGGGGGGGGGGAATCAGTGGCCTCAANACACTCATAATTGTGAACTTCCTTTCATAGTAGAAATCACCCAAATTATATGTTAGTAATAACTGAGAGGGGGGGGGGGGTGAATCAGTGGCCTCAAATATTTATCCTTTAAACTTTAATCCACCAATAAATACACCTCAAATTATTAAGTCCCTACAAGAAGCATGTCGTGAAATACTTTGAAATAATCAACTGTCTGTCGGTTTACCTTGTCTATCCTTATTCTCCTTGATTACCAATAAGTAGTAAAAATTATTTACTGATACTCAATAGATATGCAGAGTATACCAATCAATCCAGAAATGCATATGTGAAATGTAAAACAATAAAGTAATAAACCATACACACATAACACATGGATTTTAATGTGGAAACCCTATTAAGGGAAAAACCACTGGTACTGGTACCCCAAATTCTCACTCTTCTAAAGTGAGCCCTGTTAGGAGCCAACCATGTTAAAGGTTACAAACACACTGTTAAGTGAGACCTTGTTAGAGGATTTTTATACATAGGTTGTCACTTAGTATCTGGCATCTACGCTACCATCCTTGAATCAGCCTTCATCTTAGACTGTCAATAGGCTTTATCCTAATCTTACTACCATCCTTGAATCAACCTCCTTAAACTGTCAATAGGATTTAGGTAAGACCAATGCTACTTTCATGAGTCAACCTTTTTGGCAGTCCTTGGGATGTACCTCAATATATAGAAGATGGTTAAGTCCTGCTCTGTTAAGAGACTTAATGCTTCAATGGTTAAACTGAAACATAATGACCTATTTCTAATGCAACTTGAATTGTAGATTTTTAGATCTATTTAAGTACAATACCTCTCTGATAAATGTATCAATTCAATTCCTTTGTGCTCCACACTTTCTTCTCTGTGATGTTGTGCTTCACTGTTCGTCAGTGTCTGTAGAATTCTTTAGCTCTCCCTTAGCTTGATTGATCATGACTGTATGAAGTTTAACCTTCACCAGTTTCTCTTCAACATCTTCTTTCTATTCACTCCCCTTCCATGTATCTGAACCTTATGGAGATAAATTATGCGTGTCACTTATATAGACATGATATTCCTTAATTCTTGATTCTTGATTCTTGATTCTTGGCATGAAAAACAATCTAGCCAATCTGATTTACGACTTTAACTCCTAATTTATCTTGTAGTTATCTTCTTGCCAACTGTATAAATATTCTTTAAATCAATTACTTAATGGTGGTCAAATAAAACAAATAAAACAACCAGTTAATTCTATCCTTAAGCTCTTCCAGCTAGATATTTTGTCATTTTCTGAACTCTCTATTCCATCCGTCAATTCTGCAGTTTGTCATTGGTGACAACTGCCAGTTCCGTCGGTGTAACTCTAGTTAGCTTCAAGATCTCCATCCATAGGGAAACTTTATTTTTAGTTCATCGGGCATCCTATGATTCTACTTCGTCGGGCAACACTGTCTTTTGCTCATCGAGCATCATTGTGACTTTTTCTCTGCCTTTACTGATGGTGTGCACTCCGTCGGTGTAGTCTGTCACTTAGTGAATACTTGACTTTTATGCATTGCTAAAAGCATAATCATTGTTCCATTGATTCTCTAAAGTCTTTGGCATTGTGTACATGACCATTCAGATGATTCAAGTTGACATCAATGACAATACAAACCATTAACTATTTTAATGTCTTGCATCATCTTCAACTTAACATTATCAAACATTCAATTAGTTACATGTCATCATTATGGTCTCCTGACCATTTGTCCAAATACTGATAGGGCCTCAACAACTGAATTACCCTAATGAGCAATCTAGGATTATCAACTCCTAAACACTTAAGCAATGGATAAATTATCCAATTCTCAAAGGCTCAAAACTCTTGTTCTCTAGATGTGTAATTACACTCTCTGATCCAGAACTAAATAGGGTTGGGTTGATTATGGTGAAACCTCTGTGGCTATAGAGATTGGCAATCCAAAATTGGGAAGTTGTAATAAAGGATCATATGCATAAGATTTTAATAATGCATGAACCTTAGGTGATTCTTCTTAGCTTGTATATCAATAAATTCCTGGTACATTTGATCAATAATATATTGAATGTAGTCATAATTTGAAGTGGTGTGAAGATTCTGCATATCTAACACCATCATCAAGATGTCTGAAGTGATCCTTTCTGCTTTGACATATTTTCCAAGCACTCTACATAGTGCATATGTGATGTATTTGATATAGAAATTTAGTTCCTTATAGAAGTATGGGGTTGCTCCTACCATGGGGGTTACATAGGCCTTCATTTTCTTAGGGACATGATGATCCTTGATCAACTTAGCAACAATACCAGACTCTCTGGTATATCTTCACTCTAAGCTCCTCAAATTTATCTCAGTGGCCATTGGGTAATACACATTGAAGGCTTTCATAAAAGTATTTCTATCTAGGGTGAGTAAAGGCTTCCCATCACCCCTCTTAATAGTTTTTATCAAAGGGTCATATCTACTGGCCAGTTCTAATATAAAATCTACGTTAACAAAGAAATCAAGGACTAATAATCTGGCCAAACCACAAGTCTAAGGGTTTGAGATAGGCATGGGTGCATCACTATTGTTAAAAAAGTAGTTGAAAAGTGAATACCCTGATGACCCTGGTGTTTTTGCATCTCTAACAAATGACATATCATCAATCAAAACATCTGCACTAACCTTTCAATTCTGACTAGAACCGAGAAGCAGAGTGAGGAATTCGTTTGAGTAGTTTCTTTTCCATTTTGAATAATCTTCAACATATTCACTTATCCCACTGGTAGATGCCATACTGTGAGCTTGACTCATACTTCTGTTCTATTCTGATCACAACCCTCGATACTGATATTGAAACAAATATTATCAAACCCTCACCACAACTATAAATTATCTTGAATTCTGCAAATCTGAGCTTTGGAATACTATCAACTGCAACCTTTACTGAATTCTAAATCAAGCAATCACCTTCACAATAACTTGCTACTAAAAATATCAATTTCTCTCAAGAACACTAAAAACTCTGTAAACTTTTCGCTTTGAGAAATATAAGCTTGGTAAAAATGAAATGATAACAGAAAAGTATACTTATAATTTCTAATTGAATGCGGATTGAATACTTATAACCAATTAAGTCTATCCTTAAGCTCTGCCAGCTAGATATTTTGTCATTTTCTAAACTCTCTATTCTGTCGGTCAATTCTACAGTTCGTCGTCGGTGATAACTGCCAGTTCTGTTGGTGTAACTCCAGTTAGCTTCAGGATTTCCGTCCATCGGGAAACTCTATTTTTAGTTCGTCGGGCATCCTATGATTCTGCTTCATTGGGAAACACTATCTTCTGCTTGTCAGGCATCACTGTGACTTTTTCTCTGCCTTTACCGATGGCGTGCACTCCGTTGGTGTAGTTTGTCACTTAGTGAATACTTGAATTTTATGCATTGCTGAAAGCATAATCATTGTTCCATTGATTCTCTGAAGTCTTTGGCATTGTGTGCATGACCATTTAGATGATATCAAGTTGACATCAATGACATTACAAACCATTAACTATTTTAATGTCTTGCATCATCTTCAACTTAACATTATCAAACATTCAATCAGTTACATGTCATCAATCTCTCCCTTTGGCATTGATGGCAACATACTATATTATCACACTATACTATTTCTAATATAATATGAAATACAATTGTTGAGATTCATCAAATTACCAAACAGTTTTTTTTGATAACTGATAAAAATGTCTGACCGCCGGTAAGCTCTATGTTAGCTTAGATTTGATTCTTGCAGCTTTTTGTGTATCTTCTTCTGATGTGTTGTGTCCTTTATTTGTGTCAATTTCTCTCTTTTGACTGTTCTTTTTTTTCTTCTTTGATGACACTGCCTTTTGTTTGCAACTTTTATACAAATTCTCTCCCTATGGATATGATCTCTCCCTTTTTGGAGTAATCTGATGATGAATAGTTTTTGATGATAATATGCATACATTCTCTCCCTTTGACAACAATGCCAAACAAATATTTTACAAATATCTGACATTAATGTCAAACAACTATTTTCTCCTATCCATAATATATTCCTCAAATTTCCCTTATCCATCAGCAATTCAACAATATGCTCTGGTGCTCGGTTCTGATATATACCTTTCTGTATATAGATGTAGCTTTGAAGTTCATCTATTGCTTGCATCAATCATGAATGATATTATGATAATATATGGCTGATACAACCTTCAGTCCTTTACTGACTGGTAGATATGGGTTTGACCCCTAGTCTCTTTCTCAGGTACTCAAATGTATCCTTGGGCAGTGGCTTGGTTAAGATATCAGCCAATTGTTCTTTTGATTGCACATATTCAAGTATCACCTCTTTTTCTTGAACTTGTTCTCTTAAATAATGATACTTGATGGAAATGTGTTTAGTCTTTGGATGCATGACTCGATTCTTGGAAATGTTTATTGCACTAGTGTTATCACAATAGATAATAACTAGTTCTGTGATCTTCTTATGCATACCTTCCAAATGCTAGATTAGGCTAAAAGCTAATCTCCCAAGAACACCTGCATGCAAACTTGTCACATGGAAGAAGCAAAGACAGAAGATAGAAGAAGCTATGGAGGCCAAAAAGCTAGAGACATTATATCCATGTTCAAAGAATAAATCTCTATTATAAACAAAATGATTATAATACAATCTCCTTACAAAATACAAAGAGAGGAATCCTTATAAAAGGAAACACGAAACCCTAAAAGAGAAAACCTAAGGTAAGCTTAAGAAACTAGAGTGAATAGGTGAGTTAGTAATTAGATCAAAATGATTTAATTAATAACTCAAAGGTCTATTACTCTAACACCCCCCCTTAAGATAAGCTTAGGGAGAAGCAAAACCTAGGAAACTACTGTAGAAAGCGGGAAAGACTGGCCCCGACAATAAGGCCTGATGAGGCACCCAAGTACAAGAAATCTCTGTGAAATGGGAAAATAAAGAAAACCCAATGGGAAAAACTTACCCCAAAAAGAGATGAACTAGATGAAGGAAATAAAGCCTCCAATCTAGGAAAAAGGTTCCAGAGAAAGGAACAAGAAAGAGCAAGAAGCATCTCCGAAGCATGAGGCTACAAACACTGTCAAAAGTAACGGCTGGAACCCCCACTGAAGTGCATGACTAGGTAAAGAAGAAAAATCCTGAAGAGCTAATCAATCGAACCAAGGAAGCAATAGAACCAACAGGTGAACCCCCCATAATGCTAAATAGGGAGAGGTGACAGGAACACTGAAATGTAATGCCAGAAACATCTACAGAAAGGAGAATTAGGAACACCAATAGTGCAACAGAAGTACAAGCACAGAATAAAGGGTGGTGTCACCAACACATAGCATGGGCTAATGTCGTGGAAGGTACACTCACTTGACAAAGGTGGATGAGCACAAAACAACATAACATCATAACCCCCCATGACACTTTATAATTGAGTGCGAGTACTAAAAACACACAAGGTGCTCAAAATCTCAAATATGTAGAAGTAGGCACTTTAGCTTAGTGCATTTATAGAGTAAAGAATGCTATAGAAGAGAAGCATACAATGCTTAGAAGTTAGAAAGAAGAGTGAGCCAAAAGATCAGAAGAAGAGATCCCAGGACCTGTAGAACCCAAGTAATCTGCCAGAGTGTGAAAGATGCCAAACTCAGAGGAGAGAGAACCTAGAGAAAAATCTAGAAAAAAAGACCCCTACAACTGAAAAACTCATAGAACCAGCTTTTCGACGATATCTGGTTTGCCAAAAACAAAGTCTAGATGAGCAAGATAGGGCTCCCAGAGGGCAAAAGAAAGACATCAGACTTTGATAGAAAAAAACACTATCAAAATAGCAGATCCAAAAAACCTAACCACCATGGTCAGAAAGAGCTTGGAAAGATATTTCTGACGATATAACGAAGTCCAAAAAAGACCTCCGTATGCTCCAGATAGAGCGAAAATAGTGAGAAGGGCCCAAAAATGCTCCAAAAGTAAGGTTTTAAGCCCCTGGGGCTAAAAAAATAAGCCCCCTGGGTGCATGGCACACGCAAGGGCTGGACCGAAGCCCCTAGTCATCAATATGACTGCCGACAATGCAAAAGAGGGCCCGGGGGCTAAACATTCCTGTCGGGTGGCGCCAAAGGGCGGAGCGGAGCGGGGAGGAGGGCCAGTGGGCTGCTGTGGGCGACGCAGAGTCGGCGGGCCATGGTGGGCAGTGGCGGGGCCGGTGCTGGTGGGGGCCGGGAGGTGGTGGGGGCCGGTGGTGGTAGGGGCTAGCGGAGCTGCTGCAGGGCGGTGGGGGCCGCAGAAGAAGTGGGCGCTAGGAGAGAAAAACTGGCGGAGCCATTGCCGGAGGAGCCCAGAGCAGTGGCGCCATTTTAAATTACATAGCCCGCACTGTTAAAAAGTAAAAAAACATAGAAAAATAGGTTTTTTTAATTTTTTTTAATTTTTAAAATTTTTTTTTCTCGGTTTTCGTGCTGTACGGCACTGGAAACCAAAATTTTTTTGCCTCCAGAGCCCAGATGTCCAAAATGGACAATTTTTATATGTATTCTAGGGTTTTTGGGTGCTCTAAGCTCAATGAAGATGTTTATTTGAGCTCAAAGTGACCAGAAACAAAACCCAAAACAAAAAATACATAAAAAAACTCTGAAACCCTTGAAAACATTCTATTTTTGGCACACTTCAATGAAACATGAACAACGAGTAGCAAGTGAGCTATGATACCATGTTATATTATGCTAAAAGCTAATCTCTCAAGAACACCTGCATGCAAACTTGCCACATGGAAGAAGCAAAGACAGAAGACAGAAGAAGCTATGGAGGCCAAAAAGCTAGAGACATCATATCCATGTTCAAAGAATGATTTTCTATTATGAATAAAATGATTACAATATAATCTCCCTACGAAATACAAAGAGGTGAATCCTTATAAAAGGAAACATGAAACCCTAAAAGGGAAAACCTAAGGTAAGCTTAAGCAACTAGAGTGAATAGGTGAGTTAGTAATTAGATCAAAATGATTTAATTAA
>MU223804.1:5976140-5998318 GCA_018584345.1 Thuja plicata | reverse complement strand
ATACCTCTTCTTCAAGTATTCCATTTAGGAATGCTGACTTGACATCCATTTGATATACTTTGAATCCTCTGTATGCAACATAAGAAAGTAGTATTCTTACTCCTTCTAGCCTAGCAATGGGTGCAAAGGTCTCTCCATAGTTTTTACCTTCCTCTTGTGCACACCCCTTGCATACTAGTCTTGCTTTTTTCCTTGTGACTTCTCCATTCTCATTCAGCTTATTCCTGAATATCCATTTTGTACCGATGACATTCTTGTCATCTAGTTTTGGGACAAGTGACCATGTCTTGTTTTTCTCAATCTGTTCAATCTCATCATTCATAACACTTATCCATTCTTCATTATCTAGTGTAGCATTGATAGATCTCGGCTCAAACTCACAAACTAAACAATTTGAGTTTAAAGACTTACTTCTTGTTCTTGTACCAGCTTTCTTATCTCCTATGATCTAGTCCTCTGGATGGTTCCTTCTTAAATATCTTGCAAGTATAGGTACAACTCTTTGTGTATCAGCTTGATCTTCATTACCTTGCATATTATCTTGATCATTATCTTGACCGTCGGTAATAGAATTCTGACTGTCGATTGCAACATTCTCTTGTTCTAGATTTAAGCACTGTTGCTCAGGTAGAGTTATGGGTTCTTCACAGTATACAAACTTGTTGTAGTCATCTGGTTCTTTTGTGCTTTCCAGCTCATTCTTTTCTGCAAATTCATTAATCCTCAAATTTTCACTTTCAACTATTTTGTTAGAAGCCTTGATTAGACATTTAAATGATTTTCTCTTGGTAGAATACCTTAGAAAAATACCTTCATCACTTTTGGCATCAATCTTTCCATTTCTATCATCTTTTAAGACATAACATTGACTACCAAAGATCTTGAAGTAACTTACATTTGGTGTTTTACCATACCATAGCTCATAAGGAGTCTTCTTTGAGTCCTTCTTCAATTGTACTATGTTAAGTGTATAAACAACAGTGCTAACAACTTCTCTCTAGAAGATCTGGGTGATGTCGTTCTCTATCATCAATGTTCTTGCACAATCAACTATTGATCTATTCCTTCTCTCAGTAATCCCATTTTGCTGTGGTGTTCTTGGTGCAGAAACCTATATTTTTATACCATGCTCATTACATAAATTAGTGAATTCATTTGATATAAACTCTCTTCCTCTATCTGATCTCAAACATTTCAGATCCTCACCACTTTGTTTTTCTACCATAGCCTTATACCATTTAAACATTTTGAATGCTTCAGATTTTTCTTTTGGAAACATGACTGTCATCATTCTAGAGTAATCATCAACAAAGAGAATAAAATATCTATCTCCATAATATCTCTTTGTCCTCATAGGTACACATAAATCAATATGGACTAATTCTAGAATATCATCAGATGTATGGGTTTTTACTTTTGAAACTAGACTTTGTCATTTTACCTTTTTGACAATTTTTGAATATGATGTTGTTTGGCTTTGTCATCGCTGGTAAACCTCTTACACTTCTTTTCCTTCTTATTTTCATCATGTTGTCAAAATTCACATAACACAATCTTTTGTGACACAACCACATGTCTTCGTTTCTAGTCATCAAACAAGTGGGGTTAGTGTCATTCAGATAGAATAAGTTACGTTTGGTCTGTTCACTGGTACCAATCAGTTTTCCTGATTCAATGAAGATTTTTTCCTTCTTGTTCTCAAATGCTACTCTGTGACCTGAATTATTCAGCTGAGAAACACTTAAGAGATTATAATTTAATCCTTTTACCCAATAAGCATTTTCACATTTAATCAGGTTATTCAACATTATTGTTCCTTTACCTTCAATTTGACAAGGTGTATAATTTCCCATTCTTATTGTACCACCATTATAATACTCAAAAGTATTAAAATTTTCTTTGTCACCGGTCATATGGTGAGTGCAACCACTATCTATAATCCAGATATCATTCTTACTAATCTTAGATATGAGTGCCATTTCTTCATACCTTTCATCTTCATCTGAATCATCCTTCACAGCTACAAATACTATCTCAATGTCATCATCCGGTTTGGTGTCAGTATCTTCATCTTTGCAAGTAACAAGATAGCTAGCCTTCTTGCCTTTATCCTTGTAATCTCAGGTATCCTTTCTTTCTGATCATCGGTAACTTTTGTAATATTTGTTATCACCTTTGTCAAATTTCTTCTCAAAAGATCTGTCTTCACTTCTGTCATCTTTTCTTCTGTTAGGACATCTTGCAGCAAAGTGTCCAATGTCTTTATAATTAAAGCATACAAGTGGTAACTTGCCTTTGTATTTACCTTTGCCTCTCTGCATTCTTCTTTCCATGAGTGCTTCTATTTCATCTAGATCTTCTTCTTTACTTTCACTTTCACTGTCTCTTCTAGATGAGTGTCTCTGACTATATTTGCTTATACTCAAAGAAGATTTAAATGCAGACTCCAAACTTGGTAAGACATTATTGTCAAAGTTATTAATCTCAAATGAAATCAGTCTACCAATTAGGATATCAAGAGTAACTTTATTGTTTTCTACTGCTCTTATTTCTTGAATAACAGAAACTCTAATAGCATATACAGGCAATAAGGTTCTTAAGATTTTACTTACCACTGTCTCCTCTTCAAGTGTACCTCCAACACCTCATATAGCATTGACTACTTTTATTCTTGTGTTGTACTGTGTGATGTTTTCACCTTCTTTGATGTTTTCACCTTCTTTCATTCTGAGATCATCAAAATTTCCTCTAAGGCTTTCTTCCTTGGCTCTTAGAACATTTGTATCACCTCCATGTACAAGCTTCAGTTTGTCCCACACTATCTTTGCAGTTTTTCAATCTTTGACATCTTCAAATTCAACATCAGAGAGTGAGGAAGAAAGGTCTATAACCATGCAGTTATGCTCATGCTTCACTCTCAATTGATCTACTATCAATGGTCATGTAGGAAACACATATTTAGTAGCTAAGTTTTGAGTAACATCATATCCAATACCTGATAAGTGGAGTCTTATCCTACTTTTCCATGAAGCAAAGTTGTCTTTGTTCAACTTGGGCACATCTCGTCTGTTCATCTTGTGATATTTACTTAGGTCTTGAAACCTTCCTTCTAAGAACACAAGCTCTGATACCAATTGTTAGTAATAACTGAGGGGGGGGGGGGGGTGAATTAGTGGCCTCAAACATTTATCCTTTAAACTTTAATCCACCAATGAATACACCTCAGATTATTAAGTCCCTACAAGATGCATGCCTTGAAATAATTTGAAATAATTAAATGTTTGTCGGTTTACCTTGTCTGTCCTTATTCTCCTTGATTATTGATAAGCAGTAAAACTTATTTACCGATACTCAATAAATATGTAGAGTATACCAATCAATCCAGAAATGCATATGTGAATTGTAAAACAATAAAGTAATAAACCATACATACATAACACATGGATTTTAACATGCAAACCCTATTAAGGGAAAAACCATTGGGACTGGTACCCCAAATTTTCACTTTTCTAAAGTGAGCCCTGTTAGGAGCCAACCCTGTTAAAAGTTACAAACACACTATTAAGTGCAACCTTGAAGAGGATTTTTATACATAGGTTGTCACTTAGTATCTGGCATCTATGCTACCATCCTTGAATCAGCCTTCATCTTAGACTGTCAATAGGATTTATGCTAATCTTACTAATGTCCTTGAATTAGCCTCCTTCTTAGACTGTCAATAGGCTTTAGGTAAGACCAATGCTACTTTCATGAGTCAACCTTTTCGACACTCCTTGGGATGTACCTCAATATATAGAAGACGGTTAAGTCCTGCTCTGTTAAGAGACTTAATGCTTCAATGGTTAAACTAAAACACAATGACATGTTTCTAATGAAACTTGAATTGTAGATTTTCAGATCTATTTAAGTACAATACCTCTTTGATCAATGTATCAATTCAATTCCTTTGTGCTCCACACTTTCTTCTCTATGATGCTGTGCTTCACTGTTCGTCGGTGTCTGCAAAATTCTTCAGCTCTCCCTTAGAATGATTGATCAGGATTGTATGAAGTTTAACCTTCACCAGTTTATCTTCAACATCTTCTTTCTATTCACTCCCCTTCCGTGTATCTGAAGCTTATGGAAATGAATTATGCTTGTCTCTTATATAGACATGATATTCCTTAATTCTTGATTCTTGGCGTGAAAAACAATCCATCCAATCTAATTTACAGCTTTAACTCCTGATTTATCTCATAGTTATCTTCTTGCCAACTGTATAAATCTTCTTTAAATCAATTAATTAACGGTGGTCGAATAAAAAAAATAAAACAACCAGTTAAGTCTATGCTTAAGCTTTACCAGCTAGATATTTTGTCATTTTCTAAACTCTCTATTTCGTCAGTGAATTCTACAGTTCATCATTGGTGACAAGTGCCAGTTCTGTTGGTGTAACTCCAATTAGCTTTGGGATTTCCGTCCGTCGGGAAACTCTATTTTTAGTTCATCGGGCATCCTGTGATTCTTCTTCGTCAGGAAACACTATCTTCTGCTCATCGGGCATCACTATGAATTTTTCTCTGCCTTTATCGATGGTTTGTACTCCATCAGTGTAGTCTGTCACTTAGTGAATACTTGACTTTTATGCATTGCTAAAAGCATAATCATTGTTCCATTGATTCTCTGAAGTATTTGGCATTGTGTACATGACCGTTCATATGATATCAAGTTGACACCAATGACAATACAAACCATTAACTATTTTAATGTCTTGCATCATCTTCAACTTAACATTATCAAACATTCAATCAGTTACATGTCATCATTATGGTCTCTTGACCATTTGTCCAAATACAGACAGGGCCTCAACAACTGAATTACCCTAATGAGAAATCTAGGATTATCAACTCCTAAACACTTAAGAAATGGATAAATTATCCAATTTTCAAAGGCACAAAAATCTTGTTCTCTAGATGTGTAATTCCACACTCTGAGCCAGAACTGAATAGGGTTGGGTTGATTATGGTGAAACCTCTGTGGCTATAGAGATTGGCAATCCAAAACTGGGAAGTTGTAGTAAAGGATCATATGCATAATATTTTAATAATGTATGAACCTTTGGTGATTCTTCTTAGCTTGTATATCAATAAATTCCTTGTGCATTTGATCAATAATATATTGAATGTAGTCATAATTTGAAGTGGTGTGAAGATTCTGCATATCTAACACCATCATCAAGATGTCTGAAGTGATCCTTTCTACTTCAAAATATTTTCCAAGCACTCTACATAGTGCATATGCGATGTATTTGATATAGAAATTTAGGTCCTTGTAGAAGTATGGGGTTGCTCCTGCCATGGGGGTTACATAGGCCTTCATTTTCTTAGGGACATGATGATCCCTAATCAAATTAGCAACAATACTAGACTCTCTAGTATATCTGTTCTCCAAGCTCTTAAAATTTATCTCAGTGGCCATTGGGTAATACACATTAAAGGCTTTCATAAAAGTATTTCTATCTAGGGTGAGTAAAGGCTTCCCATCACCCCTCTTAATATTTTTTATCAAAGGGTCATATCTACTGGCCAGTTCTAATATAAAATCTACATCAACAAAGACATCAGGGACTAATAATCTGGCCAAACCAGAAGTCCAAGTGTTCGATATAGGCATGGGTCCATCACTATTGTTAAAAAAGTAGTTGAAAAGTGAATACCTTGACGACCCTGGTGTTTTTGCATCTCTAAAAAATGACATATCATCAATCAAAACATCTGCACTAACCTTTCAATTCTGAATAGAACCAAAAAGCAGAGTGAGGAATTCGTTTGAGTAGTTTCTTTTCCCTTTTGAATAATCTTCAACATCTTTACTTCTCCCACTGGTAGATTCCATACTCTGAGCTTGACTCATACTTCTGTTCTGTTCTGATCACAACCCTAAATACCGATATTGAAACAAATATTATCAAACCCTCACCACAACTGTAAATTATCTTTAATTCTGCAACTCTGAGCTCTGGAATACTGTCAACTGCAACCTTTACTGAATTCTAAATCAAGCAATCACCTTTAGAATCACTTGCTACTAAAAATATCAATTTCTCTCAAGAACACTAAAAACTCTGTAAACTCTTCGCTCATAGAAATAGAAGCTTGGTAAAAATGAAATGATAAGAGAAAAGTATACTTATAATTGCTGATTGAATGCGGATTGTCACTTCTGGCTGGTAATTCAATCACTTCACCTTGAGCTTCACATACTGCGACATCAATTTTTGGTATCAGCCATGGCATTCAAACTATCAGATAGTCAATTTCTGAAGAGTGATTTCGCATAAAAAACCTTATAAAATTCAAAATATAATTAAAATCAAATTTGATTGGTTGCATTAACTCATACTACGGCCAATTTTCCATCTATCATAATCCTTAAAATCTGATTGGTTAACAACTATTCATAATGGCACCGCTGAAAAGTCCACTTTTAACTCTGATTCATTTCTAGCGACTTGGCGACTGAGTAATCTCCTTGTCGCTTAATATTTTGACTAACTGCAGTTTCTTTAGGAGACTCAGTGACTTCTGTCAGATTAACTCTTTGATCCACGGTTGTCGCGATGTTTCATGATATATTAACCTTTCATCTTATGGAGACCTTGCGATAAAGCACTTTTCTTAACTATCTTTCACCTTTGGTTATATCTGAAGACTCAGCGACTGTGATATCTCTATGTCGCTGGATAAATCTCTTAAATATTGTTTAATCAAGCGACACCACGACTAAACACATTAATCTCTTAATCACTTGATCATGTCTAACTTTTCAATTTTATTAAGGGACCACGCGACCACCGTTAGATTTTTCTTCATCAGATGGTTGTCACTGTGTCTCTTAATATTCAACTTAACTCACCATTTCTCATGAGAATATGCAAAAAAACCTTTACTTAAACTCATATCAAAACCCTTAGTTTATCCAGAGACTTGGTGACCACTGTTTCTCCATGTTTCTTAATAATTTCTGAACCATAGTTATAATCATGAGACCTCCCAACAACACTGTTTGTCTTAATTTATAAAGTTAACTCATAACCACGGGTTTATTAAGATACAATGTGACTGAGTAAACTCAAATTCACCAAATGAAATAGCTAACCCTTCTTTTATCAAGAGACAAAGTGACTGTCGTTGGATCTTTTCTAAGATGAACGGTCTGCATTAAGTCTCATATACATTTTGGCATATTCTGTTTCATTAAGAGACAACATGACCAAAGCTTTTCGCTAAGTCTTGAGACCATAAGGAATATTCTATTTTTCTAATGAGACTCAGTGACAAGGTAATAAGCACATGTGAATAAGTTATGACTTAAAATATGAAAAAGGTAACGTAGAAATAGAACTTGGACTGAGCATTTAGGGTTTTTCTGCATTTGTAGACAAAATTAACCTTTTGCTTAGGGTTTTTGACATCTTGAACTAGGTTTTGGACAAAAAAACCAATTGCAGAGATATGTAAATGGTTTCAACCATAGATCTTTAGTTTCTGGGCATAGGAAAATCAGAGACTTCAAAAATTTCAGGGCAAAAATAAAAAACAAGGAATACAACCAACACAGTTGAAGGGTGCATTGAATGATGGTGGTAAGATTCTTAAAACAATCTCTGAATTTTCTCAATTTTTGAAAGATTTAGAAAGGGAGAAACATGATGCTCAACAAGAGCTTAGATTACTTGTTTCAAGTTTTGATCCTATTAATTTTCCTGCTACTAACTTTGGTGCTAAGGTTAGAAATATAAATCAAAAGTTGAAATCAAACATGAATGAGAAAGACAAGAGAATTGCTAACTTGATGGAGTTACATAGTTTGTTGATTCCCAAGCTAGACATTTTTCAATATACTGTGAAGGAAGATGAGAATACTTTAGCATTTCTCGACGTGTGCACAATTGATGGACTTGAAGAATTGGCATTTTTTTCTAATTGGATAGATTGTAATTGTGGAGAATTTACCGAAGACTTGTGATAGTGATCTATAGTCTTTGAAGGTTAATTTGAGTGATTTTTTTAGTAGAATGTAATTAGGTGTTTCTATTCTTACATAATTAAAATCTTGACATCTATGTAATACTTTTGTCATTGTTGTCAAAGGGGGAGTAGTGTATAAAGCTGAAATTTGGCTAAGTCCATGAAAAATGTAATGTAATGGTTAAGGGGAATAGTATACATGTTGGTAATTACTAGGGGGAGCTATTGAGTTATTGGGAATTAATTTACTTTTTTACAATGTAATGCATTTTTCATTTCTGCAATTAGTTAGACACTTTGCAAATTTTTATATATTTAAGTGTTACCATCAATGCCAAAGGGGGAGATTGTTGGCATTTGGTGAAGATGATATGAGTGTTTATCATGAGATTGTATTGTGGTGTTGTCATTGCTAGAAACATGATCTATTGTAAGCATGAGATCAATTTTAACGATGGTATTGATGAATCTAATTGAAGAAATGACTGAGTGTTTAATCAACTAGGAAGAAGATAGTATGCAAGGTACAAACGATCAGATTTGGAGTTAGAGATTGAGTTAAGGTGTGAAATCATACATTTATAATCTACAAAGGCATATCTAGCTATATCTACAATAGTTAGATTGACGAACTGAGCAATTTTTTGAGCATTCAAGTTGCATTGACAAGAAGAACATGAGACATTTAGAGCAAGCTTGATTAGTTCAGCTAAATGATCAATTTAATGCTTGTAAATGATTGTATATGACTTGGTTAATGTTGTGCTGAATTTATTGAGTTGACCAATGCATTTTGGTGCGATCAGATGTGATTTTTATGTCGGTGGGGGGTGGTCCCAACATAATGTGTCCCACTTTTTGGCCAAATTTGACACTAAGATCAACATTCTAAGAAAGAACTTCACTTTTGAACGCCTGTTGCCGCAAAACTATTAGGAATTTGAAGATGATGTAAAATAGACTTTTAAAAATTTCTTTCTAGTTTCTAAATATATTTTTAAAAAAAATTAAAATTCATTTTTCCTTCTCCTTTGAAAAGTGGTTTGTGTGAAAAAATAGTGTTTTTAAGGAGTAACTGTCACTTGGATTAGCTTAACTTTAAAAAAAAAAAAATGATAACAATGTAATTATTTTGAGGTTATATTTGTAACTTCAATATCTAAAGGATGCAATTGTTTTCATTCATTTTGGGTCAATATTTCATAGTTTATTAAGTTCTATAGTGACAATAACTGTAATTTAGACATAAGGGCACTTGGATCGCTCTAACTTGATCTGTATATATCAAAATTATTTTTTATTTTTTCATAGAAAGGTAACACAAATGCTCTTTTCCTACATATTTTTCATAACTTTTTTTTGTAATTTACTATTTTTCCCGAAGCCTTGAAGAGACAAGTTGTTGAATGAAAAAACAACCTATGTTTAGTTAAAGTAATATTTGAAAGTGACAACAAACTCAATATGTATTAAAACTATATTCATTGGAAAGCTTGCTCCAAATAGCATCATCTAATATTATGTGTTTTAGAAAAGAATCTTGTGTGGTCCTTGTCCCACGCCTTGAAAGGCCAATTTTTTGCAGTTTTCCTTTTTTCCCAAGACAAAATTTCAATTTTGGGGTCTTTGATCGAAGACCCCCTTTGCACGAAGGTTTCTGAGGGGGTTCGTGTGAAGGCCCATGGTAAAATTCCAGCGGAAAACTCCCCCTCGAAATTTTACCCAACCTAGTTTGCCCAAACTAGGTCGGCTAGTAATGATTTTTTTTTTTTTTAAATTTGATTAAAGTAAAGCTTTTTGTTTTCATTTTTCACCGAATTGAAATAAGTTAATTCACATTTTCTATTATTGATCAATTTTTACAAAAGCATTTTTTGGAGGAGAATTGCTATTTGTATTTTTTTCAAAGGCATACTTTTGGAGAGGAGAAATACTATCAAAGTAATTTTTCTAAGACATTTTTTTGAAGAGGATAATTTTTATTTCCGATCTTTTGGAAGATATTTTTTGGAGAAGAAATGGGGAACAAGAAGGGAAGACAAAGTAAATCTGCTAGAAAAAGGTCACTTGGTACTGAACAAATAAATCATGAAGCTACATTGGCATATTATCATAAAGCTAAAGAAGGTATGCACCTAGACCTCTAATTTTACGTACCCAAATTTTATGGACCTATATGATTTATTTTTCTCTAATTTGATTCATTTTTATGCATTTAGCTCCTAATCAACATGATCAAGGTGAAGGACAAGCTCAAGTAGGAGGGTCAAGTCAAGTTAAAGAATTGCACATTGAAGAATGACCAGGATCACTCCCTATGAAAGCTCAAGAAATTTATGTTGGAGAAGAGTCAGGATCATGTGCTCCTATTGGTATGGATGAACTTATAAATCTAGCTCAAACTGTAAAGAGAAATATTAATTATAGAAACTTAGATCATTTACTCACGATGGATGTGGAGAATTTGAGATCACTTGCTAATATTCAACCCTTAAGTCTTGCTAAGAAGAGGTCAATGAATACGATAGAAAGAGAAATATTGGCTAAATTTGATAATTTTGAAACACTTGAACAAGCCCAATTGCTTGCAGTTGTACTTATAAACAAAAATTTGGAAGGGGCATTAAAATTATTGGGTATAGACATAATATCAAAGAAGAGAAAAGTTGTTGACATGCAAACTGATATGATTGAAAATATTAGGAAAGGTTTGAACTAGGTAGGGAAGCGATCTCAAACTAAAGATAAGACCATTACAAGAAAAGTTATGTTAACATCCATTGTAGGTAACACTATGCTCTGAAAAAGACAAATATCTCCAGTTTCATCTTGGATTGGTTTTAGTAGGAAAATAATATCAGGATATGTTAATAGGAGAATACTTTTGGATGATAGCACCTTGGAAGGAAATTGGGAAATCATGTGTAGAGCTCCTCATTCTGATAGGATTGATGAAGGAATCAATAATTTGGTCACATTATTTTAGAATGATAACACCCATCCTTCATCAAACAGTAGAGATATTATCAAACATAAAATTGGAGCTAATCAATATGAACATCATACAAAACATTGGTTGGACACATTATAACATGAAATGTATGTGTCATTTTGTAGTTTAAATCCTAATATAAAGATTGGGCAAACATTGTTTGAAAGATTGAAGCCATATTATGTCAGGACAAACAAAGTGTTTGAAACTTGTTGTCGAAATCATACTAAATTTTATCTCCACTATCAGGTTTTTTGAAAGTTTTTAGAATACACTTATGGTTTTGAAAATGCTCCTCCTACTAGACAAAGTGAGTTCATCTCATCCATTTTGTGTGACAAAAGAAATGATGTAGCTGGTCAAAAAATTGCATAAAAGGAATATGTGAAACATGTGCTGATTTGACTCTTTTTCCATTGAAAAATGAAAACATTGAAGTAACAAAGATGATAAATTGCAAGAGTTACAAATATGTAAAGAATGAAATTTTTTTTGAAAAAAAATCCAAAAGGTTAGAAGATGTTGAAGAGGAGATAACTGTTGGAGTATTTATGGACAAATTTAAAAAAATGATTCAACCCTACAATCAGCATGCTTTTTTTGGAAAGTGGCAAGCACAACAATTCGAAACATTGAGAGACAATTTCCCACCTGGAACTATTGTATTAGTTGTTGATTTTGCTGAAAACTATTCCTTTGTTTGTCAAAAGACAATTCAATCATAATACTATTTTTTAGAGCAAATCACTATTATGGTACATGTGTGTTATCGACACACACAATTAGATTTGGATGGTATTCAAAGAACATTTGAAGCATGGGTCATCAAGAGGGAATATCATTTTTATATAAGTGATTATAAAGAGAATGACATTCATTTTGTAGAACACTACAATTTTTTTTTGCAAATTTGAAAGAAAGAGGCATAAAAACTGATAAACATTATGTTTGGTCTGATGGATGTGCTACATAATTCAATTCATCTAGACCATTTTATGCACTATGTAGATATTTTGTGATAAAAATTATACACTTCTATAAACTGTTACACTTGAGAGAATCCATGAAGAAGGAAGTCTCAAGAAGTGGCTTATAGTTTCCTATCTATGACGTGCAAGAATCTAAGATAGTGTGAATAAAGGCTCTCAAATGAACCTTAAGAAAAAGATCCTTGCAAGGTGCACCATAGAATGGAAGATTCAAATGATGAGGCAAACGAGAGATAATTTAAGATGAAATGCAAGAACTAAGGTATGATGCAAATTCAAGAACAAGGAAAGCAAAGCTAATCTAGCAAGATTACAATATCTCCTAGTTAAGCTATGTGATTTAAGCTAAATACAATAAGGAAATACTAATATCTAATTAAAGAGTACTCAAGAATGCTCTAAAAATGCAAGTAAAAAATTGATAGCATAACAATAACATGAATGAGTAATCTATCATCCTTTTTTCAAGGGTGAGGAGAGAGCCTCCTTTTAAAGAGAAATGAATGGTAGAGATTAAAAGGCAAAATCCAAGGGTGAAGAAAAATTTTCATTTTAACTTTGGTGCACAAGATTTTCAAGAGGGAAAATCAATGGACATGGTTAAGAGGAAAAAAAATGTGTGGAAGAGATTAAGAGGCAAAAGGAGATTCCACTCATCTTGAAAAGTGTTCATTCAATGTGTAGACAAAAAGTATTTTTCTTTTTGTTTTAAATTAGGAAATTCCTTTTTCATGTGCATGATGACATGTAACTAATTGAATGTTTGATAAAGTTAAGTTGAAGATAATGCAAGGCATTAAATTAGTTAATGGTTTGTATTGTCATTGATGTCAACTTGATTTCATTTGTACGGTCATGTACATAATGCCAAAGACTTCAGAGAATCAATGGAACAAAGGTTATGATTTTAGAAATACATAAAATTCAAGTACTTACTAAGTGACAAACAACACCGACGGAGTGCACACCATCGGTAAAGGTAAAGATAAAAAATTACAGCATGCCTGACAAGCTAAAAAAAGAGTTGCCCGATGAGAAAAATACAATGATGCCTGACAGACGGAGATCTCAAAGCTAACTGGAGTCAGACCGACCGAAATGGCAATTATCACCGATGACTAACTGCAGAGTTGATTGACAGAACAGAGAGTTCATAAAATGACAAAATATCTAGCTGGTAGAGCTTAAGGATAGACTTAACTAGTTGTTTTATTTTTTTTATTCGACCAGAGTTAAGTAATTAATTTAAAGAAGATTTGTACACTTGGAAAGAAGATAAATACGAGATAAATCAAGAGTTAAAGCTGTAAATCAATTGGCTGGATTGTTTTTCACACCAAGAGTCAAGAATCAAGAATTAAGGAATATCATGTCTATATAAGAGATAAGCATAATTAATTTTTGTAATCACAAGAAATCAAATACATAGAAGGGGAGTGAATAGAAAGAGGATGCTGAAGAGAAACTGATGAAGGATAACTTCATACAGTCCTAATCAATCAAGCTGAAGAAGAGCTAAAGAATTCTGTAGACACCAACGAATAGTGAAGCACAACATCACAGAGTAGAAAGTGTGGAGCACAAAGAATTGAATTAATACATTGATTAGAGAGGTATTGTACTTAAATAGATCTGAAAATCTACAATTCAAGTTGCATTAGAAATAGGTCATTGTGTTTCAATTTAACCATTGAAGCATTAAGTCTCTTAAAAGAGCAGGACTTAACAGTCTTCTATAATTGAGGTATATCCTAACAGATTGCCAAAAATATTGTCATGAAGATAGCATTGAGTGCCTGATATCGACACACAGTCTAAGAAGGAGGCTGATGTAGTTAGGTAGAACCAGATATGCCAGATACCTATTGTGCCCATAGAGGTTGATCAATATTGGTAGCATATACATGCCAAATATCAAGTGACATTCTATTATTAAAATCCTCTAACAAGGTCACACCTAAAAGTGTGTTTGTAACCTTTAACAGGGTTGGCTCCTAACAGGGCTCACTTCAGAAGAGTGAAAATTTGGGGTACCGGTCCCAGTGGTTTTTCCCTTAACAGGATTTTCACGTTAAAAATCCATGTGTTATGTGTGTATGGTTTATTACTTTAATGTTTTACATTTCACATATGCATTTATGGATTGATTGATATACTCTACATATTTACTGAGTATCGGTAAATAGTTTTACTGCTTATCGGTTATCAAGAAGAATAAGGTCAGAAAAGGAAAACCGACAGACAGTTAATTAGTATAAGTATTTCAAGCCATGCATCTTGTAGGGACTTAATAATCTGAGATTTATTTGATTGGTGGTTAGTGATTAAAGGATAAATTTTTGAGGCCACTGATTCAGCCCCCCTCTTAGTTATTACTAATAGTGTACACATAGGATAAGGTGGATTTTATTATTTAATTAAAAGGAAGCATATTCTCTTAGTTAAATAAATCTTAGGATAAAGTGGTCAAACTTTAGGATATGATCAAATAAATGATTAAGTGGTGATTTGAACAATAAAATAAGAGATTAAATAAATATGTAAAATTGCTTAAGCACAAGATGTAGTCTCGTATTTAAATTTTAATATTTAGAAAGGGGCTCATAGTCTACTAGACCATTTTTGGGTGATTACATTTGCCCCTCTTTGACTAATGTGTGAGCGATCTTGGAACACATTAGGTCAAAGAAAGATAATGTCAAGGTAACTGATAATGATCTGACTCTGAACTTGATCAAATGAAGCATAATAAGGGAAATGATCCCAAAATTGATCGAACGAGAACTAGCAAAGATAGCAAGATTCCAATGCACAGTAAGAAAAATTGAACACTGAAATAGAGATTGAAAGACAAGAGAATAAGATGCCAGAATCAATTTGCAGCTTTGAAAGATAAGTTTTTCCTACCCCCTCAGGATCGAATTCAAAATGAGGTAGAGGAGATGCAAAAATTAGATAGATTTGATCAAATCAGGATAAGATAAGGTTCAATATGATTGATAAGCATGCAAGACCAAGTTTGACCACCAAGTTATGAAAATTTTCCCCAATTTGAATAAGGTTGACCAAAAAGGTATAACATTAGCATTAGGTCAAACAAAGAAGAAAGGTGATGAAATGACAATGCAGAAGGAGAAATGGTGATTGCCTTGAAAGATTCAAGAGATTAGCCTCAAAGGGGCAGCCAATTACACCTAGAAGAAAATAATTTTAAAATGCAATTTTGACAATCAAGATGAAGTTAGATTTTGATTTTGATCCCAAAAATCGATGCATGACGTCAAAATTAGGTAAGAGTCCAATTTTTGTGGAAATTCAAGACTTTGAAAATTTAGGTCAAAATGCAATGATTGATAGGGAAGGTACGTGATTAAGAGAAGCTGACTATCCATCTGAAATGATGAAGGAGGCTCTCTCCTAACTCAAATGCAAACTAGAAATGAACCCTAAAAATTCAAACCACTATGAAGATGCAAAGTGCAATTTGCAAGGGTCAATAAGATAAGTTGTTATTTTTATCATCGAGCCTTATTAAGGGACATCACGAGATCATACAACCATCACTAGTGCAAGTGCAACTATGAAGATATGAATATGATCTATATTAGATAGAATATAGGAAACACATGTAAGCACTGAGGCATAAGGGCCAAGATGACTTGAACACTAGTTCCCAGTTAATGTTGCAAGTAACCGTAAGCATCAAGGCATAAGAGTCCAGCATGACATGAATGGTTCATGCGTAAGAAAACACAATGTAATAGTCAAGGATATAGCTCTAGATTCCCCCAGTGTCGAAGGGGTAAAAATAAGAGACACCCAGGATCACCAAAGTGATACCCACAGGAAAAACCCAAACAAAACATGCCGCATGTCTTTAGTTCTCTAGTTGTAACATCATGGAGAGACTAAGGAGGGAATATTCAATGAAAATCATTAATCAGTCAACACACAAAGAAAATAAGTGATAACATGTCTCAGTTGTTTCAGTTTAAGTGCAATGTGAAAATGAAAAATAATAATTACTGACTCACTAGAACTCATGCTTGTAGGTGAGAAATATCACACAATCCTAGACTGCAGACAAAGCATCGACTCATGGTAGCATATCTGATAAGTGTTAAGAAATACTCGATGTTAAAGGAAGTATTGAGAAACACTACTGGGGGTGAGCCACTGAGAAACATCATCACACACAAAAGGAGGATACAGTTTATGCCCCCTAGCCCTAGACAAAGATCAATCCCCCACCAAAGAGATTGCAGATGGAAGTCGGAAGGATTAAGAGTGCAAAGTGACAAGATGATAGACATAAGTGCATGAGTTTCAAGTAGCGCCTATTTCTAGGTTTTCACCAAGGCACACATTTTTTTCTTTTTCAAATGTTTTTCTTCATTTTTTTGATTTTTAAGGATTTTTTCAGGATCATATATCAATTTTTTTTGAATTTTTATTTCCAGGACATTTTATGATTTTTAGATATTTTTTCAGGACATTTAATATATGTACAAAGCTCCGGAGTATCATATGTAGAATTTCTTTAGATGAAGGATGTTTATAAGTTCAGGGAGCTATTCTCCCTTAGGTGTAGAATGTTGATAGGCACTGGATCCAAAAGTAGTAGTAACTAGTTAGGGACCCAACCAATTTGGTTCAAACTTCCCTTTTTGTGCTCTATTTTGTTGATTTTTGGGATTCTCTCTCAATACAAGATCTCCAACCTAAAGTTCTCTAGAATGAACCTTTTTGTTATAGCTTTGTGACATCATTTTTTGATATACCCTCATGTGGTTAAATGTAACTCTTCTACGCTCATCCAGAAGTTCTAGCTCTTGTATACACATGATTCTATAGTCGCCATCTATGATGAGACCCTTTAATGAGACTCTTAGGGAAGGTATCTCAACCTCAAGGGGTAAGACAACTTCAGATCCATGAAAAAGTTCAAAGAGGTAGCTCTAGTAGGTGTGCAAATGCTAGTTCTATAGGCCCATAGTGTAGGATTAATTTGTTAGTGCCAATCTCTTCTTGATTTGTTCACTGTTTTGTACAAAACTTTCAACAGTGTCTTATTAGAAGCTTTAGCCTGGCCATTACCTTGAGGGTAATAAATTGAGGACCAATGTTGTTTAATCTTGAAATTTTTACATAACTACTTGAGATCCTTATTTTTGAATTGTCCTTCATTATTAGTAACTATGGAGGAAGGTATGCCGTAGTGACATACACTATGATAGAGGATGGACAAAGACATTTGTTTCCTAGTAGCAACCCAAAGAGGAACAACCTCAACCCACTTTACAAAATGTTCTATTGCAGTAATAATAAACTTATGTCCACTAGATGAGTTAGGATGTATTTTATCCACCAAATCAAAATCCCACTGCTGAAAAGGCCAATGTGTAACAAATGGAATAAGTTCCCTGCCTGGAACATGGATCAAATTCTCGTGCATCTGATGCTTCTTACAAGCCTTAGCGTAGCACACGCCATCTGTCTGCATAGTAGGTGGTGCAGGAGCACCCTAGCTAAATTAAGTGTTTTTTTGGCACTTATGGATTCCTTGAAGGTCATAATGGCCTCTAGGTCAAGTTAGAAATAAAGGTTTCATATTGGACACCCTTTGTAAGACCTAGTTCCAAGATTGGCATTTAATAAGCCCTTGATCAACTATTGGTCAAATAATGTCAAAAACCTTAAGAATAGGTTATTTTTTCATATTTTCATGCTTTATCATGTTTAGATCCATGTGGGATAATAAATTATAGGTTTGGGCCAAGTTTGGTCACTTAGATTGAAAAGTTGCAAAATATTGCAAAATTGCTAAAAAGTTGTCAAGCAACTTTTAAGCAACTTTAGCAACTTTTGACAAATATTATAAAATACATTACCAAATAGATAATTAGTTTAAAAAGTGTATGTAACCATTGGGAATTCATACAAAATCCCTTATAGGTGGGTGGTAGGACAACTTTTTGTAATTGGCATTCAAAATTAATAAAAATCACTATTTTCCTGTGAATTTGAGAAATAGTCAATTGGTACAGACAGGTATGGAAGGTTGTGAATGAAAGTATAATAGATTAAGGTATCCCTATGAAGTATATTCCTTTTTCATTTGGTCTCATGTCCTAATCTTCTATACATTGAAAGTTATTGCATTTTTACTCCTGCTTCCTAGTTTTTAGGCCCTAAATCAGGGTTTCACAAACAATTGTACACATTTCTTGTTTCCACCATGGGAATCTAATGACCCTTGGTGGAAATCATGTATTGAAAATTCTCTTCTAGATTATGCAGGTTGGGTTTGATAATATGCAGGGAGATGGGTTTTCCATGATGCCCTAGGTGTACATGTCCATGTGTGCACCAATCAAGCGATTGAGTACAGTCCACATAACTCACCATAGGAGATTCATCAAGACCTAAATTTGAGTATGAGAAGTCCTTGTGCATCCCTTCACATGATAAAGTTTTGTATTGGGTCCTTGTTGTACGTAAGGGGTACCTATAGTGTAATTGGAGGCCTAATTAGCCATATTTGTTTAGGCAAAATAATGTGTCTTTCTATTTTCCTTTCACTTCCAAGCATTTATGATTTGGTATAATCCCTTAGGACATAAAGGGTATTTGAATCTCTATTTTTTTGGAGGGTTATGTTGAACACTTTCATACTAAGCCCAAATTTCCATTTGAAAAGGCTACAAGCCTAGGAGGGGCTTATCATAGCAACCATGACCAAATTAGTGTACATGGTGAGTAGGATCATTGGATTCTTGTCTTAGGGACCTAAATAGACCAAATCCTTGAGCATAGGTCACCCCTGGTCCTTGGAGTCATTTCATGGGGAGTTGATGTCAAATTGGTGTAAGTGCCTAATAGCCAACCATTAGGAGTTGGTGTTGGAGACTTGATAAAACCTAGTGATTAGGTTGCCATGTTGGTAATAGGTTGCGATAACCTAAAAACAAATCATTTATACACTTTTGATAAGTGTAGAGGCACTTTACCTCTTGGTGTTTGAATATTTGAAGGAACAAATAGTCTTTTTGGGGCTTCTAACTACTCACTCTGCATCAGTAGGCCAATAATAACCAGTGCTCAGTAGCTTTTGAGCTAGCGCAATACTATTAGAGTGGGACCTAGATACGCCATCATGGACTTTAGCTAATGCACATTCAGAATCATCTCTCTCTAGACACCTAAGAAGTGTTCCGTCTAGACCCTTCCTAAACAATTCATTAGAGATGAGGGTATAGAAGGAAGTGTTGTGAATGAGTTATGTTTTCTCATTATGGTTCAGGTTATCAGGAATGACTTGGTCACGAAGGTAAGAGTAAATTTTAGCATATCGAGAGGAGTCATGACCAATCACAGTACATATGACGTGATTGTTAGGGGAATCATAGGCACGGTAGTGTAGTTCTTCCACTAGGACTTGAAATCTGGACTCATGCTCTTCCAATTGTAAGGTAGAAGCCAAAGTGGCCATTGCATCATTTGCCATGTTTTTGACTCTAGGGATTTTTTGGAATCTGATGAAAGTGAATTAGTTCTTGAGATCATCAACCATCTTCTTGTAAGGAATTAATTTCTCATCTTTGGTTTGATATTCATCATAGTTTGATTTATAATGAGTTGAGAGTCTCCAAACAAATGTAGCTTAGTGATCCTCCATTCAATAGCCATTTTAATCCCATTTGTCAAAGCCTCATATTCTGATATGTTGTTTATATAAGGAAATAACAACTTATATGACTTTGGGATAGTGTATCCATGAGGTGTGACAAAAAAAACACCATCTCCAACACCATTCTATGTGTGAGATCCATCAAAGATCATCTTCCATGTTCTCTTAGTCACATACATAATGGATGAATCAGGAAAATTAGTCTATATAGGGGCATCATCTTGTAGAGGGAATTCAACTAGTTGATTAGAAATTGCTTGTCCTTTTATGGCCTTACAATCAACATACTCAATGTCAAATTCAGACAGAATCATCATCCATTTAGTGAGTCGACCAGTAAGAGTAGCTTTATTTAGAAAATATTTCAAAGGATCAATTTTTGCGACTAGTTGTGTAGTATGTGCCAACATATAATGTGTGATTTTTTGAGACGCAAAAATCACTGCAAGGAAATATTTTTCAATGTTTTTGTAATTGATTTCATAAGCTACTAATGTTCTGTTGATGTAGTATATAGCTCTTTCTTTCCCATGTTTATCTTGTGCCAATAATGCCCCCAAGGATGTGGTTGTAGCTGGTATGTACAAAATAAGTTTTTTCCCTATAATAGGAGGCATTAATATTGGAGGTTTGGCCGAATATTCCTTGATCTGATTGAGGCTTTTCTCACATTCCTCATTCCATGTACATGAAGCTCCTTTATGTAAATTCTTATTAAAAGGTTGATCTCTGTTAGCAAGTTGAGATATGAACCTCTTGATGGACTGAAGGCATCCTTGTAGGCTCCTTAATTGAATTATATTTTTGGGAGGGGACATCTCCATTATAGCTTGGACCTTTTTGAGGTCAAGCTCTATTCCCTTAGCTGAAATTATGTATTGAAGTAATTTTCCTGAAGTGAATCCAAAAGCACATTTCTTAGGGTTTAATCTAAGTTGGAATTGTTCCATTCTGTCTAAGATTAAGCTCAAGTCATCAAGATGTGTGTTCCTTTTTTTAGATTTTTCCAAGGCATCATCCACATAATCTTCCATATTTCTATACATCATGTCATGAAAGATGGTAGTCATAGCTCTTTGATAGGTATTCCCAACATTTTTGAGGCCAAATGGAATGTTGTTCCAACAAAAGGTTCCCCATGAACATGTAAAGGCAGTCTTTTCCTGATCTTCAAGAACTATTTTAATCTGATTGTACCCTGAGAAACAATCCATGAGAGAGTACATTTCATAACTCGTAGTCATATCTACTATCATGTCTATGTTTGGAAGTGGAAAGTTATCTTTTGGGAAATATATTTTAAGATATCAGAAATCGGTGCATACACAAATGGATTTATTATGTTTAGATATAGGTACAATGTTTGAGATCCATTCAACATAAGATATAGCTCGTACAAATCCAATGCTCAAGAGTTTTTCTAATTCATCTTTTACTAGGAGAGCTATGTGTGGATGCATCTTTTGTAATTTCTGTTTGACTGACTTAACACCAAGAGCTATAGATAGATGATGCGTAATTAGATTAGTATCCAGCCCTTGCATTTCTGCATATGTCCAAGTAAAATTAATTTTCTTTTCCTTGAAGAACTTAGTGAACTGTTGCTTTTCATCACCTGAAAAAGACTAAGCCAAATGTATAATCTGAGGTGTTTTAGTTGTCCCAAGATTTATAGTCCGTGTTGGCTCTATCAAGACTGAATATCTATATGGAAAATAACTAGGAAGACTACCAAGTACCTCATCCTTGGGTGCTTCAAAGTGGTTTTCACCCTTAGATACTATATCCTCTTAAAATGGAAGCACTTCCATGTTAATAATGTTTAGCCCTCCTTAGGGGGTGTTTTTGACCATCATCATATTGTCCCCTCATTTCTGCACCCTCTCTTACTTCTGTGCCTATTTAGGACCCTGATTAGGCCTCTCTGGGCACCATCCATCCCATCTAGAACATTTTCTAGGGGTTCTGACTCATTGGGTCAAGTTCAACCTCAACCTTGACCTAGGTCAAGGTTGACCTTGATTTTGACCCAGGTCCCCTTTTCCAGTTTGAAAGTTTGTTGGCTACCGGGGGTCATTAAAAGTTCATTTCCCCCTTCCAGGTTAGCTGTTTTGGGTTCTGAAGCGATGACTCTTAAATTATATTTAATATAGGTCCTCTTCTAGGGATATATTTCTAATTGGAATTTAATTCTCCTATGTAGGCCTCTCTAGAAGATTGTGCCCTAGATTCATATTTAAGGAATTTTTCTCCTCTCATTTTCTCTAAGTCATATCAAGCACTAAGTCTCACTAAGTGAACAACCATCATCAAGAAAAAAGTTCAAGCATCCATTGTTCTACATGTTTTCAAGCTTCAAAGTGTTCAAATATTCCTCTCAAGAATTCAAGTTCTCCATTGAAGATCAAGGATTCAAGCTTTCAAGCCTTTGAAGGGATTTGGTTCAAGCATTCAAGATTCATCATTCAAGCCCTAGATCTATCCATCATGGTGGTGTG
>MU223804.1:5949145-5964571 GCA_018584345.1 Thuja plicata | reverse complement strand
GAAACCTCTAGAAGACTTTGAAGACAAGTTTTAAAGTGCAGGCCCACCAGCCTTGGTTCTGTGGAATCAGAATTGTAGGAGGTTGTTGAAACCTTGTTCGTTGGAAAATCGATTGTATCTATCTTCACTGGATAAGCAAAATCTGTAAGAAGTCCAATATGTCGATTTAAGCACCAACAGAGCCCAAGGTTTCATATTTACATACTTGTTTACATTCAAAATATAATTGCATATCTATTGAATATCATAGCTTCATTATTAGATTTAATTCTACTACTTGCTAGCATTCTTTATTTCAATTATCGATTTCAAGGTTAATTCCTAAATCGGGGTTTGACTAAGGCAAACCCCTCCCCCCAACAAACAAACCAATTTTCTTGCAAGGATAGGTTTGGAACAACAAGTTGGAGTGCATATTTGGATACCCTTTTTAGCAAACTATTGAGATTTGGAAATAGATTTTTTGTCAGAGATTTTAGAGGTCAATTATTCCCTAGGTCAGAATCAAAAATTTTGGGTCAATGGTGACATTTACTTGAGGGTCAAAATTGGAACTATGTCAGATCAGAAAAAGATTTCCCAGTTTTGTTTGTCTCTGCATTTCTATTCCAGATCCAGTTGCAGATTTTTTAGAAACTTAGCACAGACCCCTAAAAACAACATTCTTCAGATCTATAGCATTTCAAGGTTAGTAATTTTCTCCTATTCATTTCAAATAAAGTTATTAATCTTTCTAAATCTATCACACATTCTTTTCTATAAACAGAATCTAAGGTCTTCTTTTTTTCTCTCATTTCCAATAGATTGATTCATTTATGTATTGATCCTTCCTCCGGGGTTAATCAATGCAGATCCTTCCTTTGTGTATTTGAGGTTAAAAGGAACAATCTTATCTTCCCCTCACATTTCAATAAACATTCTAATTTCAAATTTAATAATTCATATATATGTAAAATCTTTCTATTACATTTTGGTGAACCCACGATAGACAACTCTTTCTTTTTGGTGTTAGATGCTTTGCCTCTTTTCCTTAGAGACTATCTTTTGCATACATACTAAATTAGTTTTATTTTATATTCTTGTATTTTAAAATACAAAAAATCGACGTACTCATAAAAATATAAAAACATTTCTTTCATTTCATTCACTATGAGAATCTTTAAGATGCTTTGGTGTATGGTTATTTTCCTTATTATTCTTCTATTAGCATCTCTTTATAGTACTTATGATGTTTATGAAAGTATCATCCATTTCATAATGTTTTTAACTCTTCATGCTTCAATTTCTCATGCTATTATGAGATTAACTAATACAAACCTTCCCACTTTCAAAACTTTCATCAAGGATTTGTGTAGTGGACTTATTGCTCTTTTGGATTATGTAATGATTTTGGTAGATGATACCCCATTTACTAATCTTCCTAATCCTAATCCTATCATACCTAATCTAGTTCCTAATCCTCTTAATCGTAATCCTATCATTCCTAATCTAATTCCTAATATTCCTATTCCTATTTCTTCATCTTCTATCCCTAGTTCTTCCCACACTTATGATGGGGCTCAAGCTAAGGTTCATGATGCATATGTGCAAGAATTCTTCCATTTACCTTCCTCTTCCTATCCGATCCATGATGATATTAAAGGGAAAAAAAAGAAACCTCTTCTAAACTTCTCATTCCACCATACACAACATTTTCTCATGAACACAAAATCAATCACCTCCTATAGAAGCTTTGCAAGATATGTACACTACCAGATACACTATGTTGGATAAACAAGGCTATAAGGGTTTAGGGCTTTGTGTTATTGAACAAGGCATTAAAAACCCGATTCATTCTTCCCCTAAACAGGATATGCATGGTATAGGTTTCCCTCCTTCTCAATTCAAGGTGGCTAACCTTAACTATCATCATCCTCTTCATGTTATTCTTCCAACACCTTCCTTAGATCACCCTAATACTCCTCAAGATGTGGCTAAGAAAGTGTATGTCCAGTTAATGAATTCTAAGAAAGAAATATTTAAACCTATGCCAAAAAATGCTCTCTCTAAATACAAATGTCCTTTTCATTATAGTAATACATATTTACTTGCTGATTGTGTGCATATCAAACTATATGTTAGAGAAAGAGCTGCTTTAGGAATTATATCTCATACCCATGTGGTATTACAATTTCTTCATAATTTTGATATAGGGTGTTCCCCCCATTCTTTTATAAATTAGATAATATTTTTTCTCCTCTTGTCTCTTAACTGGGGGGAAAGAGGTATTTCCTTCCAATATTTTAGGATCCATTATGGTCTTAGCATGTATTTTGTTTTGAGTTTAATTAGTTATTCTTTCTATATTCTATCCCTATTATTTCCATTATGGTACATACTTCCTTCGCTCATATAATTCATGATATCTTTTCTAGGACATTTGTTTTGCAAAGATATCTCTTTATTACAACATCTCTTGATATAATTTTGTATATCCTTTTCTTCCATTCCTAGGGGGCAAGGTATTTTCCTTCTTCCTCTATCTAAGGATCTACTTTCCTTAGATTAGTGGCATTTATTTATTCTACAACATTATTTCCTTCTAAAGATTTATGTTTTGGGCTATGGATACCCTCTTATATGAGAGGTAATTGTCCTAGGTCATCACCTCTTCTTTATTTTGAAAATTATGTTATTTATAAACTCTTTCCCTTGCTTTAGGTTAGAGTTTGATTCCTTCATTCCTTCATTCCTCTTCCTCTTGATTGCAAGGGGCTTGATGATCAAATATTTGGTCCCTCTTTTCTTTAGAAGCTGGCATTTTATCCTAATAAATCATCTAGGGTGGGGGTCTTGATGATAAGATCTCTTCCTCTTTAAAGATCATGTTGGTGCCCAAAACTACTGAATTGGATTTCCTATGGACTTTCCAATCTAATGTTTGGAAACCCAAGTGATTTGGCCAACTAACAAGTCACAACCAAAGCAAGGTTGGAACTTCTGCAATTCTGGCTCTGCAAAACCAAGGCTAGTAGGCCTATACCTTGACTTACCCTCCAAGTTACAAGGATTTTTGTAGCAAATAAGAAAAGCTTCAACCTTCTCTCTCAAGTATGACAAGGAACTTGAAAGAAATTGAACTAAAATCAATATATCATGAATTATAAACTGAAATAATTTAAGTAATTGAAAGAATATTTAGTAAATGTGTATGTAATTTGAAATGAACAGATAGATAAGATATCACAAAACTATAAACAATGAACTGAATAACTATAATCCAAATAATGATTAGACCAGTGACTTATTCTACCATGGGAAATAGAGTCAAGATCATTCCAATCTTATGTTCAACCTCAGAGACAGTTTTACAAGAAAACTTATCACTTCAAAGGTGTTATGGAATGTACATGCAACCTAAAAAAATATTCAGAGATATTTCAAAAGGGTAATACTTCTCAAATGATAGACCAATTGACTAAGGCCTCAATCAACATAATTTAACCATGCAAAATGAGAAAACCAATTGAAAATATAGACTATGAATCAAATCTAGAAGCATGCACATCAAACTATAACCTTGAAGAAGTTCTATTGGTTTATCCGAGGGACTAATTGTAAAATGATAATGAAACTATTATACATGTGAAAGAAAAAGGACTTATCTTTATTGATTTTGAAAAAATAGTACATCCAGGTCCATGTTATACTTGTTGATTAAAAACTATCCAAATATGTGAAATTGTATTATATTATATTATATTATATTCTCTTTACATTTTAGATTATGTATATATATATATGTTTGAGTGGCTTTCACACCTCTTTAGGGTGAAAATACAACTCTTATTACAAATTAATTTTGAAAAAATAGTAAACTAAGTAAAAAATAACTACCTAACTTTTGGATTTAGCTTTGGTCAAAAATCCAAAACACCTTGTGAAATGCTAATATTTGTGCTGGAGATAGGAAATTTGATTTCCCAAACTGGGTCATTTTTAAATTTTTAAAATTCGACCATCTTTATCCTCTGTCGAAATAATATTTGTAGCAGGTCTAAATTCCAGCATTTTCTAAAGGCTTTGATTAGTTAGTTCTATTTATTTGTGTCATAAAGCTTCCTTCCTTTGATATTTTTTAGTATGGAGAAACATGATTCTTGATAATAGATTGGGACTTCTAAATTATCAAAATTTAGGGTACCACCAGTGGCTCTTTCTGGGGACATATGCTCCCTGTGAGCATAGCAAGATTATAGCTATCCCTGGAGAAGCAGACAAAGTATCCACACTGAATCTGATGCAAAGTGATTTGGTTCTCATCTTTAAGATTTATCTTTATACCAATAGGCTCATGAAGAACTTTCATAGGAACTTTCAATTGGGTGGCCACAGGCCCCCAAAAAAATGAACACTGCTTCTTTCCTCTATCGAATACATAATTTTGATCATGTAATACTTTGGATATCCCAAATATGATGCCACCACTCTCATGGACAACATTAATTTCTTTATTAACACACTTGGACTTTTGTTTACCTTTAGAAAAGTCAGCAGGTGCACTATAGTCCTTGCTAAATAGAAGATCCCCATGCATTTGATCAACCCTACAAGTAACTAGATTAAGCTCTTCTATTTGGATGCCTTTACGTACACAATATTCCCTATACTCAAGATGTTGTTTCTTTTCACAAAAAGGATTTGGAGATAACTCACATTCAAGAACTTCCTTCTTATCAAGAATTTGATCAAATAGGATACTCAGATAATTTTTAGAACTAATATTTAACACATTCTCCTCATTATGTCTGTTTGATTCCATCTCATCTTCACATGTTTGATACAACTTATGCTCATAGGATGAAATAATGCATGTCTCACTTTCTGAATACACTTCCCCATACATATTTTGGGTTTCATCATCTTTAAAATGATCACTAGGCTCACTATCTTTATCATGATGTTGATGGACTTGATTGTATATAAACTATTCTTCAAATAATGGATTCAAGGATATAGAGAACTTAGGCATATCTCCATGAGAGATTTCATCTAAAACTTCTTCATGTTCATATGTTGTATGATTTTCTATTTCATCTCCATTATTTGATTCTTGAAATTTATCATCTTCTTCATCTAGTACCCCCTGAGTATGTACTGATCCATCAACTTGCTTATCATGGTGCATTGAGAAAAAAAATTGACCACTCTTCTCAACATGTTTTGATATTCCATGTCTAGTAAATATGAGATTTCTTCTGTACTAAGAAGATCTTTTTCCTCATCATCATAGTCATTGATACATGTTTCCATGCAAATCTCACTACGTACAGATTCTACTTCAATCTGATTTGAATTTTCTTCCTCTATGTCATCATTCTTTTCTTCCCTCAACACTTCACATATTTTCTCAAGAAAAGATAGTAGTTGAGAATCATGGTAGATTCCTAACTCATAAAGTTTATCCATTAATTCCCTTCCCAGAGGCCTGATATCTAAAGGTATTTCCTGATAGATCTTTATCATTCTCATGAACAAATGTAATGCAGGTTCACCTTTATATCTTTCCAAACTGAAGAACATATCCTCCAAAATATAATTTGGCTCTCTTTCCTGTTCATAGCACATGTCTTGTTCATAACACATGTTTTCTTCTTCACCACTGGCATCATGAAACATATCAAGAAACCATTTCTCAAATTGTCTCCATGATGATATGGATTGTGTGGGTAGTGATTCATATACTTGTCTAGAATTATCTTTTAACATCCTGACAAATAGCCTCATCACCTGATCCTTTGTAGAAACCTCATAAGCTTCTATGAATGTATAAAATGCATCCAAGTGTTGTAGTGTCAATTCATCCCATTCTCCATGGAACTTTGGTAGAAGTTGTAAAATTTTAGGGGATAACTTATTTGGGATGCATTGAAATCTTCTAAGATCCAATGGCCTGATACCATCTGGAATAAAAATATTTATTTGAAATGATGGATACATTTGAAAAAACAATCCACCATCTCCTTTTGAGTCTTCTCCCTCAATAGAGTCACTAACTGAAATGCTTTGTTCAATAGAGTCACCACATTCTTATCAAAAGAAAAATAATTCTTGTCTTCTGAGTTCTTTTCTCCTAGTAGAGTCTTAAATATATCACCAGAGCTTCTAGGTAAAATACATAAATGTTCTTTTGAACAAGTCCCCAGCGGAGTCGCCAATTTGTTGGTGCCCAAAACTATTGAATTGGATTTCCTATGGACTTGCCAATCTAATGTTGGGAAACCCAAGTGATTTGGCCAACTAACAAGTCACAACCAAAGCAAGGTTGGATTTTTTGCAATTTTGGCTCTGCAAAACCAAGGCTGGTAGGCCTATATCTTGACTTATCCTTCAAGTTACAAGAATTTTTGTAGCAGATAAGAAACACTTCAACCTTCTCTCTCAAGTATGGCAAGGAACTTGAAAGAAATCAAACTGAAAGCAATATATCATGAGCTATAAACTGAAATACTTTAAGTAATTGAAAGAATATTTAGTAAATGTGTATGTGATTTGAAATGAATAGATAGATAAGATATCACAAAACTATAAACAATGAACTAAATAACTATAATCCAAATAATGATTAGACTAGTGCCTTATTCTACCATGGGCAATAGAGTCAAGATCATTCCAATCTTATGTTCAACCTCAAAGACATTTTTACAAGAAAACTTATCACTTCAAAGGTGTTATGGAATGTACATGCAACCTAAAAAAATATTCAGAGATATTTCATAAGGGTAATAATTCTTAGATGATAGACCAATTGACTAAGGCCTCAATCAACATAATTTAACCATGCAAAATGAGAAAACCAATTGAAAATATAGACCATGAATCAAATCTAGAAGCATACACATCAAACTATCACTTTGAAGAAGTTCTATTGGTTTATCTGAGGGACTAATTGTAAAATGATAATGAAACTATTACACATGTGAAAGAAAAAGGAATTATCTTTATTTTTTTTGAAAAAATAGTACATCTAGGTCCATGTTATACTTGTTGATTAAAAACTATCCAAATATGTGAAATTGTATTATATTGTATTCTCTTCGAGGTGTGAAAGCCACTCAAACACACACACACACACACACACACACACACACACACACACATATATATATATATATATATGTTTGAGTGGCTTTCACACCTCTTTAGGGTGAAAAGACACAACTCTTATTATAAATTAATTTTGAAAAAACAATAAACTAACTAAAAAATAACTACCTAACTTTCGGATTTAGCTTTGTTCCAAAATCCAAAACACCTTGTGAAAAGCTAATATTTCTGCTGGAGATAGGAAATTTGATTTCCCAAACTGGGTCATTTTTAGATTTTTAAAATTCAACCATCTTTATCCTCTGTTGAAATCATATTTGTAGCAGGTCTAAATTCCAGCATTTTGTAAAGGCTTTGATTAGTTAGTTATATTTATTTGTGTCATAAAGCTTCATTCCTTTGATATTTTTTACTATAGAGAAACATGCTTCTTGATAATTGATTGGGACTTATAAATTATCAAAATTTAGGGTACCACCAGATCCTTTTTCCATATGTGACATATCCATTTCATGATTATCTATGCTCTTAGAGGTAAGGGTCAATACTCTTTGCTAAGGATATAGTGTATATTGTTGCTAAGATGGATATATCCTTACCTTGTGAAGTATGTATCCTCTTTCTCTTCCTTATCCTTCCTAGTGGGTAGTCATGATAAGGAGGGGTGCAAAAATAGGGTCTCCCTTATACTATAGTTTACATTTTGTGACATGATAAATACTCAGAAGGTAATGCACATAATTTGCTAAATCTTGAAGAGACACACATTTTTTTTTATTTTACATTTTTTTATAAATCCTTGGAAGGTAACACACATAAGTTTCTAAATCTTAAAAAGATATGCATTTTACAATATGATAAATCCTTGGAAGGTAATGCACATAAGTTGCTAAATCCTGAAAAAGACACGCATTTTATATTCCATAGTGATACAAGAATGTAGATCTATGGGTATTCCAAAAGTCGTCAGAAGACGCATTACAATTACAAAGGACAATTTATGGGTGAACTTGTTGGGCTCTCCCTCCTTGGAGATTCATGGTAAGGTGGGCATCTTACTAGGTGAGGTAATCACTTTCTCTTTTCTCTCTTTCGCTTTCATGATAGCAGGATTAGATCATGAAGCTATGTTATCTATAGTGTTTCTCTTGTCTTGCTTATGTAATCATGTATTTTTCTCTATGATTGATTGCTCTTTTATTTCATATCTTTGTGAATGTATGTTGAGTTATAATCTTTGGTCTAGGGGCTCATGTCCTTAACTAAGTGATGTTATACCTCGTTGCGATCCACCAGAGTCTTTCTTCCAAATTTACTGTGAGTATGTTCGATTTCCATACTCTTGCTAAAGTGTGGGCTTAATGTATCATTTTAAAATGGAAGAACTTCCATGTTAATAATGTCTAGCCCTCCTTAGGGGGTGTTTTTGACCACCATCATATTGTCCCTTGATTTATGCACCCTCTCTTACTTCTGTGCCTATTTAGGACCCTGATTGGGCCTCTTCAGGCACCATCCATCCCATCTGGCACATTTTCCAGGGGTTCTAACTCCCTGGGTCAGGGTCAACCTTGACCTTGACCTAGGTCAAGGTCAACCTTGATTTTGACCCATGTCCCCTTTTCTAGTTTGAAATTTTGTTGGCTGTCGGGGGTCATTAAAAGTTCATTTCCCGCTTTCAGGTCGGCTATTTTGGGTTTCAAAGTGACGACTCTTAAATTATACTTAATATAGGTCCTCTTCTAGGGATATAGGTCTAATTTGAATTTAATTCTCCTATGTAGGCCTCTCTAGAAGATTGTGCCCTAGATTCATATATAAGGAAGTTTTCTCCTCTCATTTTCTCTAAGTCATATCAAGCACTAAGTCTCACTAATTGAACAACCACCATCAAGCAAAAAGTTCAAGCATCCATTGTTCTACATGTTTTCAAGCTTTCAAAGTGTTCAAGTCTTCCTCTCAAGAATTCAAGTTCTCCATTGAAGATCAAGGATTCAAGATTTCAAGCCTTTGAAGGGATTTGGTTTAAGCATTAAAGATTCATCATTCAAGCACTAGATCTATTCATCATGGCCAGTGTGAATCATGTCCAATGTGATCTTCCTTCAAGATCCTTTGTGCATCCTCAAGATTCATTCATTCTCTCTTCAAGGTGGATTCCAAGCATACAATCATGGAGGTTTATGGTTTCTAATATTGAGCCCAAGCTTTTATATTTACATACTTGTTTACATTCAAAATACAATTGCATATCTATTGAATATCATAGATTCATTATTAGATTTACTTATACTACTTGCTAGAATTATTTATTTCAATTATTTACTTCAAGGTTAATTCCTAAATCAGGGTTTGACTAAGGAAAACCCCTCCCCCCAACAAACAAACCATTTTTCTTGCAGGGAGAAGTTCAGAACAGTGAGTTGGAGTGCAGATTTGGATACCCTTTTCAGAAAACTATTAGGATCTGGAAATAGATTTTTTGTTGGAGATTTTAGAGGTCGATTCTTCCCTAGGTCAGAATCATAAATTCTAGGTCAATGGTGACATTGACTTGAGGGTCAAAATTGGAACTGTGTCAGATCGGAAAAATATTTCTGGGTTTTGTTCGTCTCTGCATTTCTATCCCAAATCTAGTTGCATATTTTCTAGAAACTCAGTGCAGACCCCCAAAAATAACATTCTTCAGATCTGTAACATTTCAAGGTTAGTAATTTTCTCCTATTCATCTCAATTAAAGTTATTAATCTTTCTAAATCTATCACACATTCTTTTCTATAAATGGAATCTAAGGTCTTCCTTTTTGCTCTCATTTCCAATAGATTGATTCATTTATGTATTGATCCTTCATTTAGGGTTAATCAATTTGGATCCTTCCTTTGTGTATTTGAGGTTAAAAGGAAGAATCTTATCTTCCCCTCACATTTCAATAAACATTCTAATTTCAAATGTAATAATTCCTATATATGTAACATATTTGTATTACAGATACATCTTTTGTTTTTACCTTTTTAGGCTCTGACACCGCCACAAAGTGGTTTTCACCATTAGAGAACCTATTCTTTTTCAATTTTATTTTTATTTTATGATTAAGGTAATTGATATCTATCTCAATCATGTTTCTTTCTAGTTCACTGGTGGAAGAAACTACAGGCTCAATAGAATTGAGGTAGCAAACTAATTCATAGTCATTTTGGAAAGAAGGTAATGTAGGCTGTTGGTTCTGTTGCGACCAATCAATAAGGCCAGGGTACATGAATGGAATGGAAGTGGAAGGTTATAAATAATTAATATAGGGGAGGTCATCTCCAGTGAAAATATGTTCAAATTTTATAAGGTCTCCCTCAAAATTACCTAGATCCATCTGATTCCTAGCGTGGTTAACTTGATCCATGAAAGTAGCATATAAGTTCATCTCGTCAGGTCCATAGGTGACTTGTCAAACACTTCAGTTTGGTTGACATAAGTATGCACCACATCTATTCTTAATTTTTTTTACTTGATTGAGAGAGAATCCCATTCATACTCCTGTAAGTTAGTACTATTTTCTCTTTGTAATAGCCATGCCATGTTCTTTCAAATTCGTTCTCTATTAGGATCTTCAACATATGACTTGTCTCTTTAATAAGATGTAGAAGCTTCATCATTTTGTTCTTGTGAAGGCCCTTCTTCATTCCAAAGGATGGTAGTAGAGGGAAAAAAGTTTTCCCTATCTTGGCTAAAAGTTTGAGTAGGTACAATATCTTCTTCAGATTCTCTACCACTATAATTATAAGGAGACTGGTCAAAAATAGGTTGCGCACTAGAGAATCCCAATCCATTATTATCCTTAGATTTACTTCTATTTGTGAGACTCATAGGTTAAACAAGTGCATGTTTCATATTTCTCAAAGGACCTTGACCTAGGTAACCCATCCTAGGTATAAATTCATAGCCCTTTCCATATCTTTTGAGAGAGACTGATGCAGTAAGAACAACGTCATTAGCTTCCTTTTCTCCATAGATCCATTCTCTAATAGCTTGTTCTTCTTTGTAATCTTCTAGGGGTACTAAGGATTGGACAAAGGTCCCATAACATGTCATAGCAGAAGATGAAGGCTTCTTATTGTCTGAAGGTTTTCCATAAGAACGAGGGGAGATTGAGAATGTAGAAATGTAATCTATTTGATATTCCCCCATTCCAATATTTAGCATTTTTAACTTCTTTTCACAATAAGCAAGAGTAGTCTTAGTCTCATCAATAGCTCTATTGTGTGGTACTAAGGATTCAATAGTAAGTGTATTGATAGACATAGAATTATCCCTTGGAATGGAAATATCGGTACCATTGAAAGGAAAATTTATACATTAATGATAGGTAGAGGGAACTGCTTGCATATAATGGATCCATGGTCTCCCTAGAAATATGTTGTATGCAAGGGGAATATCAAGAACTTGAAAGGCCACATATTTTTCTACTCGACCAACCCAGATAGGTAACACAATTAATCCTTTGGAAGAACTTTCAACTTTGTCATAGGCTTTAATAGTAATCTTCTTCCTTGGATCAATGGTGAACTTCGAAAATCCCAACTACTTAATCACACTGAAAGAACAAATATTTAACCCAACACCATTATCTATCAGCACACATTTGACTGGGGTTTGGTAGATTTGGATTTCAATATGTAAGACAAGATTATGGAGATGACTTAAAGACTTGTTACCTTCTTCAAAAAATGAAAGGTAATGTGGAGCAGCAATGTGATTAACCATGGTATGAAATTGATTAGTATCAATGTGTTTGGGGACATTTACTATTTGCAAAGATTTCTCTAAGATCTCCTTGTGTATAGGTGATAATTCTAGCAGCTCAAAGATTGAAATTTGGGTTGGAGTATGCTGAAGTTGATCTACTAGATTGTAGTTTGACTTACTGGAAGTAGAGGCTTGCTTGGAAGAGGATGCCACTTGCTTAGGATTAGAATTCTTAGAAGAATTAGGACCTCTGAGCATAACCTTGTGTTGAATCCTAGTGATAATATTTAGACTTTCCCTATGTTAAGGAAAGTGGACACCTCTAAGCATGATCATGTGGTTACACTCATTGTAAAAATGAGATTTTGTGGAGGAACCAATACCTCTAAAGATAACCTTAGGCACCTCATCAATATTTGAGTCATATTTGGGTCCATTAGGTCTCTCCATGTTAATGTTTTGATTCATAGGGTCAAGCATATTGATAACATTTTTACTATTTGTATAAGTATAGTTAATCTTAGCTCCCTCATCTTTCTTTGATGTTGTTAGGGTTTTTTCTTGTAGGGCCTCTAAAATGCTTGAATACTTGAATAAATCTATGACTCCCAATTCCTTTGAAGCTCTGACTCAAGCAAGAGAAAACACTAATTGATGAGATATTTTGATAACACTAGGGATACCTATTATCACCTCCTTCTTTTTTGAGATCCATTGACTCAGGCAAGTTTTACCTATGATTGATTACTGACTTGACAATATCTTTAGAGTGGACTTTTCTTATGTGCTGAATGCTCTATTTGTAGATGGATACATAGATGACAATGCAAATAAATATGATTACTCTGAGGAATAGCTTTAAAATCCAAATCATTATCTTGATGATAACAGACAGCAACATAATAAGGAATTTCATCTTTCTTTCCTTTTACAATTCTTATGAATTTAGGAGGAATAACCTATTTGATTTTCTCTTTAAGAAATCAATAAACTCCAACTATAAACTGTGAGTACAATCGATTTTAAATATATGCTCTGAAGGTAATTGATTTTGAATAGTTTTAAATGTTTTGGATGATGATGGATCACCAAACAAGTTCTAGACCATTGCTTATCCTTGGGTTATAGAGTCAAAAGGTATAAATCCACAGAGATAAACAAATAGGAATACTGTAGGATGCCTTACAAACTACATACAACTTAGGTAAAGTGCCTTACAAATTACCCTGTCACCCCCACAATGTTATATCAAATCCTCAATTACTGCAGTACTCTCTGAAACTACTCACAAAGTTTAATTGTCCACTTAGAAGAAACTTGAAAATAACTAGATAGATACCTTATAGCCAATATGTTTAACATGCCTTACAAATTAAACATAAAGGCATACACATAATAAATAATGAGACAATAAAAATATGGAATAAAGTTGTACTGTATTTTATTCATAAATTTTTGTTTCAATACACATCAAGGCTAAAAGCTCAAAAAACACAGACTGAAATCTAGAAGTCTGGCTTGCCAATATATTTCATCTCTCCCAAAAATATTACAATTTGATCTATATATAGGTCTTAAACCATCTTGGAATCCTTAAGCAAAGGATGCAACAAGCTTCGGATGGTTTAAGGAACCTAACCCTAAAAAAGGTAGAAAAGACAAAAAACAAGAATTTTCAAGCGGTGGGAAGACAAGAATAAAGGATGAAATCTGATCTTCTTTTGTCTTCACATGGATTTTGGTGCCTTTGTCTGATTGTGTTCAGGATAGTATCTGATATTTGTATTGAGACCAAGTGACCGCCATTTCAGGAAAACCTACACTTGTCCTTTGTGGTTACTAACCTCCTTGTGCTCAATGATCAGGTGCCAAGTGTTCCTTTCTATTCTTCATCTAGGACCTCTTCTTCTATTTCAATAGGCTTCTTTTTCTTCGATTTTGTCTTTAAATCCCATGTTACCACATCCTCCTCTGTAGGCCAATCAAATATCTGGATACTCAGCAATTGTGCCTTCTATCTTTCCCATCTGACATCAGTTATGCCTTTGACATCCACTAAGAATTTATTAATGTCAGTCCCTGCTTTAAAAGCCTCATCCAAAATCTTATTGAAACTTTCCATATCAAGATCAGAATCTATGATAAATACCTCTTTACTAGGCAGTCTACTGTCAAATTCATTTCTCCAGGCCTCTAAGGCCTTAATCTGATCATCTTCTCCCTTTAGTGGAGGAACAAATCTATGGAAACTCGATCCAAATAGGCTCATCTTTGCCTCTATATGATTTAATTTACCTTTTGCATCATCTTAAAATGGAAGCACTCCATGTTGAGACCTTTTAGCCCTCCCTAGTAAGCTATTATGGTCCTAATTTAGACACCTTCATGCTTCCGTGGAGTTTCATGTGCTTATGTGCCTATTCTACCCCTCTTTTCTGCCTTTTCTCTCTATTTCTGAGACTTTGGCACATTTCCCGAGGTTCTGACCCTTTGGGTCAGTGTCGACCTCAACCCTGACCTAGGTCAGGGATGACCTCGACCCTGACCTAGGTCAGGGTTGAACTCAACCTTGACCCCAGGGTCCAGGGTCCTTGGGGTTGAGTCCCAGTTTTGGGGTTTCATCAAAATTTTATATTTTCTCTCTTCGGGGCCATTATTCCTTGAGTTAAGTGTCAAACTCTTAAATTAATATTTGAGGTGGACCTTTCTCAAGCTTTGTGTAGGATACCTAATTTATTATTTGAGATAAACCTTTCTCGAGTTTTGTTCCTAAGCAATACCAAGATCTCTCAAGCATTCAAGACATCTACATTCTTAATTCAAGCACTTGAGCACATTCACTTCCATGGAGCCATGAATTGGCATGGTAGATCAACTTCATACTCTTCTACAAAGTTCAAACAACTTCAAGCATTCATCCTTGTGGATCTAAGGATTTGAATCCACCACAAGGGTCTCCATACAAGCAAGGTGAATTTGTTTATTTACTTTGTTTATTTTTGCAATTTCAATTATATATATTTGAGGTTAATTCCAAAACTGGGGTTTGACCAAGGCAAACCCCTTCCCCCCAACAAACAAACCTCTTTTTCTTGTAGATACGGGTTCGGGACTACAAATTTGGACTTAGATCTAGATACCCTTTTCAGAAAAATTTCAGGATCCGCGAACAGAATCACTTTTAGATCTGTGCAGGTCAGGGTCGACATTATTGGGTCAGGGTCGACATTTTGGGGTTAGGGTTGACATTTGTGGGTCAAGCTCAACCTTTTCCATAAGACAACATCAAAATGGAAAATGATTTATGGGTTTTGTTCATCTCTGTGTTTCCTTTCTGGATCATACTTCAGCTTTTCCAGAAACAGCCTACAGACCTCATAAAATAACATTCTTTAATCTGCACTATTTTAAGGTTGGTACTTCATCTCATTCATTTAAATTCCTAGATCTATCATATACATTCCTTTCTAAACCATGAATTTAAGATCTTTCCTCTTTGCTCTCATTTCCGAATGGATGATTCATTTGTGCATTAATCCTTCTTTTGGGTTAATCAATTTGGATCTTTCATTTGTGCATTTGAGGTTAAAAGGAACATCTTAT
>MU223804.1:5928575-5941433 GCA_018584345.1 Thuja plicata | reverse complement strand
CTACAAAGTTCAAACAACTTCAAGCATTCATCCTTGTGGATCTAAGGATTTGAATCCACCACAAGGGTCTCCATACAAGCAAGGTGAATTTGTTTATTTACTTTGTTTATTTCTGCAATTTCAGTTATATATATTTGAGGTTAATTCCAAAACTGGGGTTTGACCAAGGCAAACCCCTTCCCCCCAACAAACAAACCTCTTTTTCTTGCAGATACAGGTTCAGGACTACAAATTTGGACTCAGATTTGGATACCCTTTTTGGCAAACTTTTGGGATCCATGAACAGAGTCACTTTTGGATTTGTGCAGGTCAAGGTCGACATTATTGGGTCAGGGTTGACATTTTGGGGTCAGGGTTGACATTTGTGGGTCAAGGTCAACCTTTTCCATAAGACGACATCGGAACGGAAAATGATTTCTAGGTTTTGTTCATCTCTGCGTTTCCTTTCTAGATCATACTTCATTTTTTCCAAAAATAGCCTATAGACCTCATAGAATAACATTATTTGATCTGCACTATTTTAAGGTTGGTACTTCATCTCATTCATTTCAATTCCTAGATCTATCATATACATTCCTTTCTAAAATGGGAATTTAAGATCTTTCCTCTTTGCTCTCATTTTTGAATGGATGATTAATTTGTGCATTGATCCTTCTTTTGGGTTAATCAATTTGGATCTTTCATTTGTGCATTTGAGGTTAAAAGGAACATCTTATCTTCCCCCATACATTTTCAAATGTGACATCTTTTCTTATGTTACACATTTAGTAACATTTTTATATGTTACACCTTTAAAGAAAGGTAAAGTCACATTTATTTTCTTGATCTCATCTTCTACCTCTGTCACAATCTCTAGCAAATCTGTCCTATGTGGCTGTAAAGAAGCCAACCTCTCAAATAGCTGTATCCTGGAAGACCATATTGTGAAAAAAGGAGTCAAAATGGAGATGTACTCTGTCACCTCAAAATGTAAAGTAGGTAATTTATTGTATGCATTTAGGATTATATTAGTTTTATCTTTTAAGATATCAATCCTATGTTGAAGTGTATTTAACAATGCATTTATGGAAATCTCATTATTTTTCTTAGCCATATCATCTGTTTTTACTTCTTCCTTTGTTTCAACCTTTTCTTCTATTTGTGGAGGTTTCTCTAAGGGTACATATACCACTTGTGGATTTTTGAACAATTGTTTAGTCAATTCAGCACTTACCTTATCTTGCTGATGAATCTTGATGTGGCATAGTTCTCTATCCTTAGCCAGAGCACTAGCCTCCTCCTCTATCAGGACACCACATTTCAGGATCATATGTTTGTAGAGCTAAAAGAACCTCATTTGTCACTGCTTCTTCACCAGCTATTCTCAATTTCTCTCTGATCTACTCCTACTTTTTCCATCTAATGAAATCTTTGAATTCATCAGTTTTAATGAAATAATCATCTTCCAAGAACTGGTGTTGATGGATCAATCTCTCATCTATACATGTTCTAAGGGGAAACTCTATGTTTTCTTCTACCTCTTGTTGCAGTTTCTTTCCTTTCCTGATTTCCTTTCTCAAATTATGATCATATACTCTGTTACCAGGAACAAGAGCACTTAGTCTATACTTTTTTCTCTCCTTTCTTATGTATGCCCTATCATGATATGTCTGACCAAGATCAAATTTTTTCCTCTTGGAAGTAGGCTCATCTATATCATCAGGCTGAGAAACTTCAGTCAAGTCTATGATATATCCCTCTTCTCCTTGTACCTGAACTACTTCTACAACATTTTGTTGTGGTTGATCCATATGAGGTCCACTAACATATTCTTCTTCACTCTCATCTTCATATTTAGACTTTGAATATTCAGGTTCTTGTCCTCCCTTTTTTACGTCTAGGCATCTATCCAACTATTCATAGAGTGTGTAAAAGTTGTCCAGCATAGCTTTGATTTTATCAAAATATGGTAAATCAAGTTAAAATCCTCCAAATGCTACTCCTTTTCTTTTTATCTATTTCTCTAAATTCAACAGCTCTTGGATTTTTTCTCTTCTATCTCTCACTTCTCCTTCATCAATTATATTCCTAGTTGCATCCTCCTCCACACAATCACCATGCACATATGTATTTGGTATGGTAGGAGTTAGGAGTTTCTTAGCTCCTGTAATGAATCCCTCTAGATCTATATATCTATACAGTGCTGCTCCCATCTTACAACTTTCCAACCATTTACTTACTAAATCAATAACACCTTTTCTAATTATAAATTGAAAGATCTTGAATTGCCTAGGGGTTAATGTCCCCTTCCTATGTGGTGCAAAGTGTTCATTATCAGTTAACAAAATCTGCCAAATAAATTCCATTGCTGCAACTCTTAATGGTACATGATATGGTAGGACATGGGGAGGATGTGTGCATCCATACACACTAATCATAGTGAAATTCTCCTGTAAAAATAAGTCTCCCCAATTGTGGTCACCTTCCAAGTTATCAAAATACTCACATGGTCTCAGCAATTGTAACACTTTCACCGGAAGTCTAGTTTTGTTGACACCCAAGCTCTGCATCAAAGGCTAAACAATCCAGTTTTCAAAACCACAGAAATCACAGTCCTTGGAAGTAAAATTCCATATCTTAACAAAAAATTGGACAGGATTAGGCCAGTCATGAAAAATTCTTTGGGAGTTTAAATTTTTTACATCCATGATGCCATAATTAAAATGCAATAAAATATGCATCAAAATAGAATAGTGTAAAAATTTGGGATCTTTATCCTTCTTCTGTATGGCCACAAACCCTTCATGCATCCTGTCAATGATATATTGGATTTAGTCATAGATGGTGCTGGAATGCACATCTTGTAAATCCAAAACCATAATCAAAATCCCAGCATTTATCTTCTCAGCTCCTCCATCCCTACCCAACACCTTACACAAAGCATATGCAATATATTTGATAAACAAATGTAAATCCTTGAAACAATAAGGTGCAATTCCTAGCAAAGGGACAATATGGTTTCTAACCTCTTTAAGGATATGTTTCTCTAGTTGATTCCTAGCAATCTCAGGATGTAGCCTATATCTTTCCTCTTGCTTTGTGAGGTTAATTTGAGTAGACATAGTACTATACAAGTCGAAGGCTTTCATAAAAGAATTCCTATTTACAATTAACAATGCAGTACCATCACTCTTTTTAATTTTCTTTGATAAGGGGTCATAGTGGTTTGCTAGACCTAGAAACAAGTCTACATCTACGAAAACATCAGGAACAATTAACCTAGCCAAACCACTAGTCCAAGGGTTTGATATTGTTATGGCCTTATCAACATTCTTATAAAAGTAATTGTAAAGAGAAAAACCTATAGACCCTAGTGTCTGGGCATCTCTGATATTACAGTACTCATTTGCCAATATGTTGGCATTTTCCCTCTTGTTTTGTGTCAATCCAGGTAGTAGCTTTAAGAACTCATCAGAGAAGTTTCTCTTTCCCTTAGCATCTTCATCCACATCATTGCTCTTCCCACTGGTAGATGCCACACTAATTGCTTTACTCATTTTGTTTTGTTCTCCACTTCCTTTTTATCGATATTGGAACAAATCTTCTCCCAGGATACCTTACTCTTCTCTGTGCACTAAAGATAATTCAAGAACTCTAAAAACTGAATAATCACCCTGAATTTGATAAACACTTTACTGAATTAACAATTCTTTCTTCTTAAACATAGAAAACCTAGCAAATTTTCCGCTCTGAAATTCTGGATGCATGCTGAATGAAAATAAACCTAAGATCATCCCTTTATGGTAATTTCACAAAGTACTTAGCTCATTATTGAGGAATAAATCAATTATGCCTTCAAGTTTACATACTGTGGTATTAATTGAAATCCTAGCCGTAGCTCATGAATGTGATAGGAAATCAAATTCAAATGAGTATATTTTAAGAAAAAAACCCTTATAAAATTCTAACAGAATCACATTTTGATATGATTGGCTCTTTATCGGACATCTCACCTACCTTTTTCACATAGTCATTAATCCTCTACATTTCTATTGGATGATGAATCTCCCTATTGTCATGTAACCAATTTCCATTTACTTTTTTCCTCATCATAACTGGTGACCTAGCGACTACGCATTGTCTCCTTGTCGCTAATCAAATCTCTTAACTCTAATTTCTTCTAGGGATCTGGCGACTGCATGATTCTCTTCACCTCAGCTTAATTGTGGTTTACTCTTGGCGATTACGCGACTAAATGAATCCAAGTCGCTAGAAGAATAGCCTAACTCTGAGTTTATTTGGAGACCCCGCGACTATGGTTACTTTTCCATTTGTTAAACTCTGATCGCTAAGTCTCTAAATACTTATTTCCTTTCATGAGACCTCACGACAACCCTTAGTTGCTTAATCACTGAATAAAACTTCTCTTTAATATTTCCTTTGGAGAGAACATTTTTACTCTGTGCAAATTTTATAGAGACTCAGTGACTACCGTTGACCTTATCTTATTTTGCATCTAACGGCTTGTAATGCCCCGCTAGGGAACCCAAGAGAACTTAACCTAAACATAACACTAAGTTCACAGAATAATTTTTTTTTATGTTTACAAACAATAATGATAACAATGTGGAAGCAACACAAAGAAGTACATGACATACATGAAATATAACACATACATGACTAACATTTCTCGAGGGTTCCTTAACGTAGAATTACTTAAACAAACTAATCTATGATTACAATAATAAAGAACTGACATAAAGGTTACATAATCTGAAACCAATAACATACATCTCAATAATAAAGATTACATACATCTGATACCATAAGGTATACTACCTAATCAACATCCACTGCACAAGTCACATGGTATGTAATAATACATAATAAACAATACAATGCATCTTCCAAGGATGATAACCAATATATACATATGGTACAAATACACAACTCAAGTAACTGATCAAGTCTCTAAAAGACTAGGAAGATGAAACTGCAATAAGGAACATCCAAGCATGACAAAGAATCCGTCAGAATCTCAATGGTAATAAGAATCACTACCACCCGACCGCATGGAACCAAAGGTCCACTCCCACCGTGCTGAGGAGATAGTAATAGGCCCATCACATGGGGTATACAACAAGAACACAAACAAGGTATACATGACTTCATACCCCATGCATAGGAAGATCCTAGAAGCACTCTAATCCAAAACAAGGAACACTAAACAACACCAAAGGTACTGACACACATAGGATAACCTAAGTTGTATATAGGAAGGTGTCATCATGTATGTCGCATCCTTGAGTTTTGTCCTAGTAATGCATTAATGGATTCCGGCACCCAAGTGACTATACATGGCATCAATGACCTTTCATACAGACAAGATCACTAATGATGCCCGAACCTGCACCTCGAAAGGGGGCAAGCATCATCTCATCCTCCATCTTAGCCTATATTAGCGCTCAAGCATGGGTGAGGCATTGATCTTATTAGTTTAATACTAGGTCAGCCTAATTAGATTAATTATGTTATCACTTGTTACCACTACTTACAATAAGCGATCCTAGCAGCCACTTGTGGGATTTGACACTTATTTCAAGCCACCTCCTATCATACAACTAGGTAACCTACCCTAAGTTCACAAAAGAGTATCATAAAGGTACATCACAAATCAATCACATCTTGCCCATTTAGGTGCACATAGGTTCTCAATAACCACAAAACATCCACAGTGTCCTCATAGGACCAAACAACACCTCAAAACTAAATTAGGTTGGGTTTAGGAAATCAGGACCATGACATCATCATATAAACACAAATTGACATCATGAAAGATACCATGCAGAAATTAAAATCCCAAAACCTCTGGATTTAAGTCCTAGGGTCATCTAACGCCCCCAAAAGTAACACATTCAAGCACAAGAGATCCATAACGATGCCTAGAAATAAAACTTCTTAAAGACTGAAAAAGGAACATACATGGATAACATTTTCATCTATTTAAACCATCCACATGCATAAGATAAACTCATTTCACCCATTAATAAATCTAACTAGGAGCGTTCATTAATTACATCATGACTTGATATAATGTAAGTCAATTGATTAAAAATTAACCACACTATATACATTAGTCCTTCAACAATAATTCCCTAATACAATTAATGGAGAAATTTGTATCCACTATGACAATATAATTAATAATGATAAATCTATTAATTGAAATTAATACTTCTATATTAATTAAAACTAATAATCATGTATTAATTAAAAATAATAACCCTATAAAAACTAAAATGAATCATCCCACTTATTAAATTTAATAATAGTATATTAATAAAGAATCTAATATACAAATTAATTAAAAATTAAAAAGAGCAATACTAGGTAATAATAATAAAAAATAATCAAGCTAAATGTAAATTATATTTTATTTAATATATATAAATTAAATTTAATAATTTATATAAAAACAACCGAACAACTACATTTTATTAATTAAAAGAACAATGCGTGTACAAAGTTTTTTAAACAAAATAAATACACATAGGAGGGGGGCCCATGCGGCCACCCCTGCGCTCTAGGTGCTTTACCATTGTAGGTGGTGGGGACCGGTGGTCCTGTCACCCACCTGCCATACGGCGGGTGGTGTGACAGCTGCCTCCCTTTTTGTATGGGAGTGGCGCATGCCACGGGGGGTGGGGATGGGGTCCCACCTCCCCACTTAATGTTTTTTTAAATATTTTTTTTCTTTAAAACCCGCTAACACTGCGGTTCATTTCCAATTTTATTATTATTATTATTATTTTAAACGAATTTTTTAATAATAGCATTTCCCTTTTTAAAGCAAGTTTATTTATTTATTTATTTTTAAATCTGAAAACGGAAAAACAAAGGGTAAGGGTATTTTATTTATTTATTTTTAACTTCTGGGTGAATTTATTCACCAGAATGTACTTTTCCAGTGAGTTGGTTTTTTTCCAACTTATTTAATTTTTCCAATGAAATTACATAGCAACCAAATATTTAATTTTTCTCTATAGTTAGGACTATAGGCAGGATTGATTTTACGATTTGTAGGAGTTCTAGAGGAGATCTTTTCACGAAATTTTGACAGCATAAGGGTACTATGCTAAGTGTTAATGTTTGTATCTTCAGTCGTATGATCATAAGAATACATATAATATATGTTGATTAATAAGAATATAATATATATGTTATATTATTATTAATCATATGAAATTTACTATTTAATATTAAATTATTATATTATTATTATTATTAATTAATAATTGATTGATGAAACATTATAAGATTGATTAAATTATAATTAGTTGGAAGAAGTATGTCCTTTCTTATAAATAATAATGAATAGACATGTCCCATGAAGGGACATGTCTCTCCTATCCTCATTTCCAATATAAATGAAAGAGAGATTGTTGCATTTGGAAAATACATACAACATAGAGTGTTATTACATTTGCAGCTATCCTAAAAACTTAACATGGTATCAGAGCTAGACTGCAAATGTAAGATTGTAGTTTGTTAATGGTGAATGTGTGGTTGTCTCAGAAAATATAGTCTCGATAAAAGGACCATATCTCACAAATACACCATTGGATGTTGCTAAATTTTGGATATGTTGTTGAAAACCTAATTTAACATAATCTCACCAAAGCGATTGGAGAAAAATTCTTGGATTCAAAAGTTATGATGGACTATGTACAGGTCTATGTGAAATTTCTGAAAATGACTTTCATTAAAGAGATATTTTAATTTGTTATGATCATGGTCAAGAAATAAAAAAAGAAGCATGAATTCAAGGAAAGGTTTCTATTTCTATAAAGAAAGCATCGATTATATATTGTCAACTCTCTTTGATAAATCTAAAATCATGTCATTTCATAAGAAGACATGGGAATTGTTCAAAGATATAAGAGTGGGAATTGTACATTGTGGAGGGAGAATAATAACCAATGTTACATTTCCATGCTTAGTGTGGGGAGATAATTCAAACGGGATATGTTTCTCAAATAATATTATAAGGTGTTTTATGATTTGATGTATATGGACCTTCATTGAAGCAACTTGTGTTAAGGATGTTGATGCACAGATAAGTATTTATTATCTTTGAATATTACATTTATCTACTCATTATAGTTTCTCTCTCATCTGTATTTCTATACGTACTATAAGAGCTATTTGTCTTGATCTTTTTTGGAGATTCTCTTGCAGGAAAAAGAAGATTAGATTCAGAGGGAGTCTGACTCTTCAGAGGTGACTTTGGACAAGGAGCTAAAAGATTGATATCAAACTCAGAGGGAGTCTAAAAATTCATCTTAAGCAATATTGGATGATCAACAGATTGATATTGGCTCAATTAGTTCTTTTCTATGAGAGAAGTTCAAGGTGCAATCCCTTGTTACCCTCTGTGCTGAGGCATGATGGATGTCATGTGTGTGAATCCATATTTTTTAATGGGCTTGCCCCCTGTGTAAATCATGAGGAAGTGACGACTTCCAAATGATTATCACTTATATTTGTTAAAGTTATTGAAAGGTGATGATCTTACAATAACTTAATCTTCTATCACGATAGACATCTTATGATGGCTGAAATAGATCATGATAGATGATATGAATGTTCCTATGGTAAGTGCACATTACCTATGGACATATTTTGAGTACTTGGTGGACATAATGTGACCTGATGTTGGTAGGCCATTACTCTGAGTACTTGGTGGACATCATGTTGACTTGATGTTGGTAGGCCATTACTCTGAGCACTTGGTGAATATCATGTGACTTGATATTCTGCAGGCCAATGCTCTCGATATCATGGTATGATATCATTGTAAAATTTTGAGTACTTGGTGGACATCATGTTGACTTGATGTTGGTAGGCCTTTAATTTGATCACTTGGTGAATATCAAAGTAATGGCTTTCCATGAAGGGGAGCCATAAGAATAGGAGTAGCTAGGCACTCTTTTAGTTCTCTAAAGTTGGCTTCACAGTGTTCATCCCATTTGAAGGTGACCCCTTAATGTAGTAATTTTGTAAAGGGTTGTGCTCTGTCCGCTAGTTGTGACATGAATCTCCTGATAGATTGAAGTCTCCCTTGTAGTGTCCTCATTTTATAGATGTTGTGGGGAGGATTCATTTCTGGAATAGCTTTGACTTTTACAGGATCCACTTCAATTCCCTTTGCTAAAACAATAAATCCTAGGAGCTTCCTTGATTGGACTCCAAAGGCACATTTCTTTGGATTGACCCTTAGTTGAAATTGCTCCATTTGATCCAATATCTTTCTTAAGTCATTAATATGAGTGATGATTTCTTTTGATTTAGCCAAGGTGTCATCCACGTAGTCCTCCATTTTTTTATGCATCATATTGTGGAATATAGTGGTCATTTCTCTTTGATATGTGGCATCGACATTCTTTAACCCAAATGGAATGATGTTCTAGCAAAATGTGCCCCATGTGCACATAAATATAGTTTTCTCTTGATCCTTAGGGGCAATTTTGATTTGATTATAGCCTGATAATCCATCCATTAATGAATACATTTGGCAGCCTAATGTGAGGTCTATGATTATATCGATATTAGGAAGGGGGAAGTCATCCTTAGGACATGCTTTGTTTAAATCCCTAAAATTATTACAGATCCTAATAGATTTATCAGATTTAGATATGGGGACCACATTGGAGATCCATCCTACATAGGCAATGACTCTGATAAATCCTGCTTTCAACAATTTCTCTAGCTCCACCTTCACTAGTGATGCAACACGAGGATGCATTTTTCTAAGTTTTTGCTTTACAGGTTTGATCGCAGGAGCTATAGACAAATGATACATGATCAAGTTAGGATCAAGCCCAGGCATATCAGTATAGGACCATGCAAAGTTGATTTTCTTTTCCTTTAGAAATTCAATGAATTTTTCCTTTTCTTATGCTGATAAAGATTATGCTAGGTGAATGATTTGAGGATCTTCAATTGTACCCAAATTAACTGGTTGTGTGGGTTCGATCAGACCTGAAGACCTTTCTTAAAAGTGCTTGGGGAGGATATCAAGAATCTCATCCTTTGGCACCTCTGAGAGGTCTTCACCATTGGATACATCATTTATTTTTACTCTTTTAGGATCTGACACTGCCACAATGTGGTTTTCACTGTCAGTTCCCTTTTTCTTTTTATTTTTCAATTGTTGACTAAGAAATTTGATATCCTCCTTTTACATGTTCTCGCTCCTTGCTATGGTGGAATAAGGGTAAGGTTCGCAAGAATTTAGATAACAAGCCAAGACATAGTCATTGGGAAAGTCGAGGATAGGAGTAGGATTTGTATGAGTCCAATCAATAAGGTCTGGGTATATCAAGGATAAGGAATCAAACTTGGGGAAGGACAACATCATGTTAGCATCATGACTATTAACTAACAAGACGTGGTTTGTTAAGTTAATTTATTTGATATTCAGATCAATAAGAGTTAGATCATCATAAAAAGGGGTGTTGTTAGTTATATGCAGACCAAACTCTAGTGACTCGTCAGTGGAGCTCTAATCATCACCTCTTCATAAAGGAGGCTTCTTGTCTGTCACCTTAGAACTTCCTCTAGACTTAGAAAAGCACCAGTTTCTCCATCCCTAATGGGGAGAAGGAACTCTTCCTCTACCTCAGGATTATCAGTGTTGTTGGGAGTGTTAGACTATTCACGAGGAGATGAGGGAGCCGCAAATATGTGAATTGTATCTATCTGAATGTCTTCAGTGGTGATAGATAGTTCATCCCATTCATAATCATGAGAATCAGTTGCTTCATCATTAGATCTGTTTAATTATTTAGCAATAGTTATCTGATGTACCCAGTTAGCTACTTGTGTATCAAAATGAGGTAAGTCAAGGACATGTGAGATTATGACTAATTTCCCCCAGTTAGGGTGTGAATCCAGTTGGTAGGATGTGCTTGTAGTAGCTATTTCTATCAACGGTGTCTCTAAATCATTTGTTGTTGAGTCTCCTACCTCTTGAATAGGAGCTTGTTGTAACAAAGGTATGAGAATCTCTTGTGGTACCTCAAAGCTTAGGACATAGCGCTCTCCTTGATAGTCAGGATTTTCTGTGCCAACATGTAATAATCTTTCATAGGACCATGGTTCTAGTTCTATCTCCTCTATTTCATCACTTTATTTGTCATAAATCAAACTATCTTTGGAAGTAGGTTTGTTAGATTCAATATTAAAACCCAGTCCTATTTTGTCTCTAGTATTCTGGAACTCCATGGGTATAGGCTCAATAAGTCCTCTTCCTATGTCATTTAGAGGTCATTTTCCTTTGTACCCCATTTGATTGAGGAAATCATATCCCTTTCCATACTATTTCGGGGATATTTCAACATGTTTCATGTCAGCTTCCACTGGTTCTCCTTTGTAAAGATAGTCCAAGACTTAATGTTCTTTTGTATTATCTAAAGAAGATGTGGATGCCTTAACCATGCCCGTAGCTTTGTGAATTTTTGGTTCCTTTGATGCAATAGGTGTGAAAGACGAGGAGGGTCTTCCATAAGATCATGGTGATATTGGTAATTCTGTCAGTAAGGGAGCCAGGTCTATTTTGTAATCTCCCATACTTTTTTCTTCAAGTTTTAAGGTTTTCCCAAAGCTTTTCATCACCATGTCTTTGGTAGTCTCAGGAGAAATCTCATGTTAGGATACTTCAAGGATAACTGAGAGGGGGGGGGGGGTGAATCAGTTATCAGCAACTTTAAATCTTTTGTACTTATTAATCTAGATTAATAGAAAGTAAATGCACATTCAGATAACACATTAGACAACACATCAATTTGGTTATGGGGAAACCAAATGGTAAAAACCCCGGTGGGAATTAGTACCCACAAATAACTATACTATTTATAGTAATCCCTGTTAAAAGATCTTTCAACCCTGTTAGGAGTTGTTCATTACAATGCAGTAGTATTGTGACCTGGTTAAGCGTCAGACCCTATTAGGAGTCTTTTATGATAACCCTATTAGGGGTGATGGACTCACTGTCCAAGTGGTGAAGGCTACAACCTTTTGGATATTTGATACACACTATATCAACAAGATGAACTGATGTTTGTGACACTGCTTGTCTGATTAGTTCCTTTTGTGCAACGATGCTTTAACCTCTTGTAAAGAACTACACCAATCTTCTTTTTGTTTTGAAAGCTTCTACTTCAATATCTATATTATCAACATATGATAAATATAGCTTTGTTTCTTTAACACTCTGCTCTGCTTTTCTTATCTCTGGCTTTCGCAACTCTTCTTATCACAAATGACCTTCTATAAGTATATACACCAAGTATAAGATCATGGGACCTATAGGAAAACTCTTCTTAACATCCTTGTCTTCTCTACTAAGTGTGCAAGCATAATTACAACCGCGCAAGTATAAACTAAATAGACACATCGCTTCACTAGGTCGACTTCACCAATTTAACCATAACTTTGCAATCTTCTTGAAATATGTTTGGCACCTTTGGATTAATATCACCAACTCATAACTAATCATGAATATACACACCCATATCCTGAAGATAGGCGTAAATCAATAAACACGTTACATACATCGGCCTTAAACCGTTATTTCTCCAGAACTGTAACCGTCAATAATAGAATTACATATCTTTACTGAAACATCATATCCGGGTCTGCGTGTGTGAACATAGCATAATGAACATGTCAAAAACATGTATCTATCCATGCAAGTCTTCATGTCATCATATGGATAATTACATACATAAGTGCTGCTATGTATTATATGTTGTCATCAATGACAAACATACAATCAATCAACTGTTCAGAATCAAATCTCCAACAATCTCCCCCTTT
>MU223804.1:5883489-5896379 GCA_018584345.1 Thuja plicata | reverse complement strand
CCTAGAATCATTTGTCCTAAATCATTCATTCACTTGGCCAAAATCAATTTTTCCCATGACATGACCAGTTTTAAGAATCATAAGAAGGTCAAACTTCCCACATCTCCAGTCCTTAGGGAGCAAAAGGAAACCACCCGTAAATCCAAGGAATTTCAACACATTGCAACATCCATCAAACAAGGGATTGAATATCATGAACAAATTGACAAAATCATTTACAACAATAAAGTTTGCAATTTCATGGCCAAGTTTTCACTCAACAGATCTTTTGTCACTCTTGAACAATACGATTAGGTAACACCTGGCTTCTGGATCATTCTTCCATTTCTTCCATCATCATCCTTCCTTTGGAGCATTAGATCAAAATCGAATCAAGTCTTTAGGTTGAAAGACCTTAATCAAAAGTATCAAAAACCTTCATCCTCAAACAAACACAACATTGCTTGTAGACCATCAGTCCATCTCAATTGATTTAAATCCCTTAGTGATATCTCATTTTGCTTGAGATCACAAGTCCATCTTCAAGTAGAACAGGTATTACTTTAAATCCTTTGTGTTTGTATCATCATAAGGTTTAACATGCTTAGGTTTTGTTCCAAAAACCTTTAAATCAATTATCCAATCAATCATCTCAATCAAATCAAATCAATCATCAAGCCTCAATCCAATCAATCAATCAAATCAAATCAAATCAAAGATCTTTACTCCATTTCATCTCCTACATCTCCTTTTCTTTCATTCTTCTACCATTGTATGGTCGTCACTCGATCCCAAGCTAGAAACATGAGGCAAACAACATCCAATGTTGTTAATCATGAAGAGAACCCATTTGCCACACAATACTTTAATGGAAGTGGGGTACGAGCTAAGGAAGTGGCTGAAGAAATAGAATTAGTGGACCAAGAAGAAAGACCCAACCAAGTGATTGACTTCCTTAGAGACCCCTACAATTTGGAAATGGTTGAGAAGGCCATCCTGCATAACAGTGATGAGATATTTCTGAATCTCATCCATAATGGTGTCATAGTTCCTATTAAATTTGATGAAACACTCCTTACCAGAAATGTCACTAAAGTCACTTCTACCACTACAGAAGCCATGGCTTCTACTTCAAATGCTACATCATCACGTGACACTGGTAAAGGACCTGTTAGTGAACCTCCTATATCAACACCAATATCAGCACCTGTATCAACAACCACATCAATACCCCAATTGACACCTGAACAAATCCAACAAATCATAAGTGCTTTGCCAAACAATACTACACATAATAGCACTCAAACGACAATGACTCAAGGAGCAAGTGCTAATGTCAATAACATAGGGCAAGTTTCCATGCCCTTGTCTTCATCTTTGTTTCAAACGATGGGGACAAAAAAATAGCTGCAAACAATACATCACGAGCCTATTAATATATACCTCCTCCTACCATTGGTATGACCTCCATGGGCTTTTCAGTTGCACAATTTGGAGGAGGTGGAGGTTATGTACCCCCATTTTTTACACAAAATACTCCATATTTCAACCAACAATTCAATGAGCTCAAAAGTATTGTACAAGGTTTACAAAGTGGGGGCAAGAAGGAGTTTTCTTTTGAAGAGATTTGTCCCTACCCATTTGACAAGTCTATCATGATGCAACCATTCCCATCAAACTTTGAGATGCCTAAATTCAAAAAATAAAAGGGTGAGACATGTCCTCTCGAACATCTCAAAGAGTTTTACATCGCATGTCAAGAGGTTGCCTATAATGAGAATTATTTGAAAAGACTTTTCACTAGGAGTCTTGGAGGTGCAGCCTTGGAATGGTTCATGGCCCTTCCTTATGGGTCAATCTCTACCTTCTCTGACCTTGTGGAGAAGTTTGTTGGGAAATATTCATATAACATTGAGCATCAAGCGACACTCAGTGATTTGTGCAATACTAAACAAAAGAATGGAGAAACCTTTGCTAGTTTCTTACAATGATGGAGATATATTGTGAATCGCATGCCATGGAAAATACCTGATAGTCACTTAATCGACATCTTCACAAAGAATTTAATCTCTGAGATGTCATTCCAAATGAAAATGGCTTCACCTGATACCTTTGAATCCCTTTTCAAGAAGGGAAAAGACATTGAAGATGGCCTTTTGCAAAGAGGTAGCATCAAACATTATACTCCTTCCAATAATGATAAACCAAAATTTTGGAGTAAGAACAAAGGAGTTGTCAATGATGGAGTGACTGATGCCAAGCATATTCAAAATGTTCATGCATCCAACAATACCAATCAAAATAATTGCAATAATAATCAGAACCAAAATCAGTATCGCAATAATAACCAAAGTCAGAATCAGAATCAGCCCAATTAGAACAATCAGAATTAAAAAAACAATCAGAATCAGAACAATCACAATAATCAACAACCGCGTAATCAATCATTCTTGTTCCCTCGCAACAACTACAACAATAACAACAACAAAAATGATAATCGATAGCGATGACAATTCAAAGCTTTAGCAGAGCCTTTAGATGTGATCTTCAAACAACTCGCGAATCAAGGAATGATAGTTTACCCAAATACTCAAACTTTTGATGAGAATCAACCTAAACATGTTTGGTATAGAGATAATGAGTATTGTGATTATCATCACATCAAGGGACATGATACCAAGAAATGCATGAAGCTTAGACACTTTGTGTAAGACCTCATTGAGGATGGGAAAATTGAAGTTGAAGGTCAAAATGCATCCTCATCTAATGCGAAACTCAAAGTCTATAATCAACCTTTCCTGCCTCATAATCAAAATAATGCATCAAATGCAATCCCCTATGACTATTCTACCAATACCATTACAGGCCATGATCAAACATGTGGGAGTTTAAATGAAAATTATATCTTTGGGTTTGATTCTCTTTGTGGCCACATTGAAGAAGTTGACACGCATGTTAATACTATAAAACTCAAAGCTGTTGATTGTAATGCTACTACACAAAGACCCAAAGTCATTGTTCAAGCTGTTGATAAACCTTCCACATCTGCAAATCCACCAGCTGCACCATCTACTGCCACTCAACCTGCTTCACACTTTGACTTGTTGGCCCAATTACGAAAGACACCTGCACAGATATCCATTCTAGAGCTCTTGACCACATTGCCAATTCATAGAGAAGTCCTTGATAAAGCTCTAAACGAATCCTGTGTTCCTGAGAGCATTAATGCTACACAATTCAAAGCCATGATAGGGAACTTAGCCGCACAAGAACATCTAGTTTTCACTGATAAGGACTTTAGTGGTCCTGATCCTCATCATAATAAATCCCTCCATATAGAGGGCAAAATCTGCTCCACAAGAGTCAAACGAATCCTCATAGATGGTGGATCTGGCCTAAATTTGTGCACATTAAAAATGATTCATAATATCGGTCTTTTTGAGGACCTCATTGATGCAGACAAGAGAATTACAATAAAGGCTTATGATGATCGAGAATGAGAAAGCAAGGGTTTGATCACAGTACCGTTACAAGTGGGCCCGACCCTGCTTGAAACTGTTTTCCATGTACTGGATCTAGATCTACCTTATAACATCTTTCTAGGATGCCCATGGATACATGCTATCAAAGGTGTACCTCTACATATCATCAATGTCTAAAGTTCCCACATCATGGTAGAGAAATCACAATTCCTGGAGATCCTGAGCCTTTCGAATATTGCAAAAGATTGGAAGGTAAACAAGCTAATTACTATCTGTTGAATGAATTTGGCCGACACTTCAACCAAGAAACCCCTGGTTCAGAAAAGACATTAGAAACATCAACTGAGGAACTGAAAGGAAAGGAAAAAGTCACTAAGGACAAAGCTACTGAAGACAAACCCTCCTCATCTAAAGCAAAGGCAACATTTACAGATCAAGGCATGGGAGAGTATAAATTTGAAAGTGCCTTATGTATTGGGCAACTCCCCTTGTCTCCAAATTCTTATGGAAGACCATCACCATTACCCCTCTCCAAGGATAAAGCACTCATGCACTGCAAGTCAATTGTTTTTGAACATTGGGGGTCCTTATCAGATGAACACATGTTATATAGTGTCCTTGATTGGCTCTATGATGATGAAGAAGAACGACCTGTAACTTTCCCCAAAGGAAAGTATCCTAAAGTTACTCCCATTGTTGAAAACATGGGATATTATGGTACTGGTCTTGGAGCTAATGAAACAGGAAAGAAGAAGATCATAACAGCTAATGGTTATCCTAAAGGACACAGATTGGGTTCCATAGAAACTAAGACTAACTTTGCTAAGGATTATTGTTTAGCTGCCTCAGGTTCAGACACTGAGGAAGAGTTCTTCAAAATTCCTTTCCAATACATTGAAGATGACCTAACTAAAAATAACCATGTCTTCACTATTACTCAAGCTGACCTTTCATCCCCTCATTTACCCCTCACAAACCATAAATTAATTGACTGGGATCAGCAAGACTCACCACTAGCTTTGGACATATGCGATTTGGATGAGGTAGTTTTAGCCCTCTTTGGACTTAAGAATCTCTGAGAACACGAACATCATATACACTACAGTGAACAAGCCTACTTTGGTAGCCAAGTCAACTCTCTCAGTCGCAAAAATGAAAAAAAAAATAAAAAAAAATAAAAATGAAAATACATCCTCTGGTGAAAACCTCTCACAGGCACTTAAGGATGAAGAAAAAGACAAAATAAAGGATGATTCCCCTAGTGAAAACCTTTCTAAGGCACTAGAGGAGGGAGATATTTAATTGTTGTTTATATCATCATAACTAGAAGTGTCCTCTATGATCATTGAAGATACTATTCCAATCAACCTCAGCACAGAAGGAAATCCACATATCACTTACATTGCAGCTTCTCTCAGTGATCAAGAAAAGAAAGACATGACAACATTCTTACATAAGCACAAAATCAACTTTGCCTGGACCTACAAAGACATGCCCGGGCTTGATACAGATCTTGTCATGCATTATCTTGCGGTAGATCCAAATGCAAAACCTGTCAAACACAAGCTTCACAAGATGCATCCTCAAGTTGCATTAGTAGTCAAAGTAGAACTTCAAAAGATGCTGGATGCTGAAGTAATCAGACCAATTGATTATCCTGAATGGGTTTCTAATATTGTACCAGTAGGGAAACCTATTGGGGGAATTTTCATCCGCACAGATTTCAGAGACCTCAACCTTGCATGTCCCAAGGATGATTTTCCACTCCCTAATATTGACATTATAGAGGATTTGATGGCAGGACATGAAATTTTGTCACTTATGGATGGATTCTCAAGTTATAATCAGATCAAGATAGTGCTAGAAGACTAGCACAAAACTGCATTTACAACACCTTAGGGGACTTTCTATTATCAAGTGATGCCTTTCGGTCTTAAAAATGCCAGAGCCACTTATCAACGAGCAATGACTACCATCTTTCATGACCTTTTGCATGTCATCATGGAAGATTATGTGGATGATCTTTTAGGAAAATCCAAAACAAGAGAATCACATATTCATATCCTTACCACCATCTTTGAGAGATTGGAGACATATAAGCTTAGGCTAAATCCCAAAAAGTGTGTCTTTGGGGTACAATCTAGTAAGTTGTTGGGATACATTGTATCACAGCATGGAATAGAATTTGATCCAAAGAAAGTGAAAGCAATCCTAGAGATGCCACCACCCAAAACATTGAAGCAATTACATAGTTTACAAGGAAAACTGCAATCAATCAAAAGATTCATCTCACAGTTGGCTGACAAAGTGCATCCGTTCTCCTATCTTCTATGCAAGAATATCAAGTTTCAGTGGGATTATTTGTGTCAAAATGCATTTGAGAAATTGAAAGGTTATCTGACTAATCCACCAGTGTTGGTACCACCTGTTGGTAGTTGCCCTCTGATTTTGTACATATCTGCTACAGAGGTTGCATTGGGAGCCCTCTTGGCACAATTAGATGACACCGGTACTAAAGAGTGAGCAATTTACTATCTCAGCAGAACTCTTATTGGCTATGAGTTAAATTATTCCCTAATTGAGAAGGCATGTTTTCCCATTATTTTCTATACACAGAAGTTACGACATTATATGCTTAATCATAAGATTCATCTTGTTTCTAAAATTGATCCACTCAAGTATCTCTTGGCATGCGCTGCTCTTACTAGTCGTATAGAAAAATGGGTCATGATTCTTAGTGAGTTTGACATTGTTTATGTGGATCGAAAGGCCATTAAAGGACAAGTGATTACAGATCAGTTAGCTGAAGCACCTTTTGACGGTAAACACCCTCTGATCATAGATTTTCCAGATGAATCAGTCTTAAATATTTCCCCAAGTCCACCATGGAAGCTGTATTTTGATGGATCCTTCACTCAGAAAGGATCAGGGACAGGAATCCTGTTTGTTACACCCAAAGGGGATCTCATCCCTAAATCTTTCAAACTATAATTTCCTTGTACCAACAATATTGCAGAATATGAAGCCCTTGTCCTTGGACTTCGACAGGCCATACAATGGCAGATTCTCACTCTATTGGTGCTTGGTGATTTACAATTGGTTATCAAACAAGTTATGGATGAATATCAAATGAAGGATGACAAGTTGCTTCCCTATCGCCAAACAGTTGAAGATCTCAAGAAACATTTTACTAAACTAACCTTTCAACAGATCCCTCGCACAAATAACAAAGTAGCAGATGCTATGGAAACAATTGGGTCTCTAATCACTATACCAGAACACAGCGCATGGTGTGAGTTTCTTGTTGAGAATCTTACGGTCCTTGCCTATAACAAGCCAAATTCTGAAATGGTGTATGAATTTGCTGATCCCAATTCCCTATGGTACCAAGAAGTGTATTCCTACCTGTGTGATGGACATACCCCACTTACTTTAACCCTTAATCAACATAAAACCTTCATTCGTCGAACCTCCCATTACACAATCCTCGCTGATACCCTCTACCGAAAGCATTTCGATGGAACTCTTCTAAGGTGTCTGAATTCTGATGAAGCACAAATGTACCTTTTCAGTAGCATGGCAATTTGATACATGCTCCCTCCCAATCACTCCAACCCACCATCACCCCTTGGCCCTTTTCATGCTGGGGTCTCGACCTTGTTGGCCAAATTTTCTCTAATTCATCCAATGGCCATAAATACATCCTGGCTGCTATGGAGTACTTTACCAAGTGGGTTGAAGCTATTCCTCTCACCTACACTACTGGAAAATAGATTTCAAAGTTTATTTTGAACTATCTTATCTGTCGCTATGGCATTCCTCAAGACATTGTTACTGATAATGGAGGACCTTTCAAGAACAAGGATGTCAGAGAGATATGTAGGAAGTTTAGCATTACCCACCATACCTCTTCCAAGTACTTTCCACAAAGAAACGGTCAAGATGAGGCTACAAATAAAACTATTCTCAGAATCCAAAGAAGACAGTCGATGAAGCTGGCCATGATTGGCACCTTCACCTCAATCTTTCCCTTTGGGCTTACCGCACCTCCATTCGAACCCCCATGGGAGCCACTCCCTTTTCCCTTGTTTATTGTACTGAGGCTATTCTACCCATCAAAATTGAGCTCCCTTCCCTCAGAATCTCTCTAAAGAATCTGTTGTCCAAAGAAGAATATAGAGTTGCCCGCTTGCAAGAGTTGGAACTCCTCAATGAGAGATGCCTCAATGCCCTAGACCACCTCTATGTGTATCAAAATTGCCTTCTCCTTCAGTTCAACAAAAGGATCAAACCTCGTTAGTTTGAGGTTGGTGATCTTGTCCTGCAGCATAATATGAAGAACCTCCAGAACCGTGAGAAGAAAGGGAAGTTTGAACCTAATTGGTTGGGTCCCTTAATTATTACAGAAAAATATGGTTTAGGTGCCTATTAGATTGTGTCTCCAGAGAGATATCCACTCCCTAATCCTATAAATATTGTACATCTCAAGTGCTTCTATGCTTGATCAGTCAGTAGTCCATTGTACAGCAGAAATTGTTCAAAAATCCAAAAAAATCAGCAAAGCAAAAAATTCCAAAAACATTCAGATTATTCAAAAAGAAAAAAAAATTAGAAAAAAAAAAAAAGCATAAAAAATACAAAAGCTTGAAAAGAAAATCAAAAAGAGAAAGAGAAAAATCCGTCCATATGTGAAAACCACTTCGGTGGCGCAATGGATAAGTACCATAGTGAAAACTTGTTTCAGGCGCCATGCATAGTTAGATCCACCATCAGTTTCTACCATTTGTCTATATCACTTGCATCACCTTTCATAATAAGTGTCGCTACCCATATTTGTGCAGGTAGTTCTTTGACCATCCTCTTGCTTCCACAATAATGATTCCCGCACGACTGAGCTTACCAAATCACAAAACTGAGCTTTGTTCTAGACACAGTGATCACAAATGTTTTACATCAAATCAGCAGACAAATTGACTTTTCTAATGATCATTCTATTCATGAGCAATTGCCAGCAAATTTTCATTTTCTATCAAATCAATCTTTGGCCCATCAGGATGAGTCCTTCCGGTGTCGACTGTTCTATCAATCTTTACATCAAATTTTTCATGGAAAGAACTTTTGGACTGAATGACCACTTGGTTAGGATGCCTTTTTGTTGATTTTATCTTGTGTTTATTAGGTCCTTATCATGACAGCCTTAATCTCTTATATCTTGGTTTGTTATGGTGAATATCTAGTGAAATATGTGTCCTTTGTGGTATTATCCGCTTGTCATAGTTTGCTAGTGCCTTTATGTTTTGATATTTAGTTATGACTATGTATGCCTCACTGGGGGCAGGATTCATGCATCCCAAATCCCTTAAAAGATCTGGATGTACTGTGTCTCATCGTGAGTAAAATTTCATAGCTCTCATCATACCTGATATCTCACATTCTTGTTCCTAACAATCTATTTGTTTGAGAGTCTAGTCCACGCAAAGGACCCATGTCACTTGTGTTTTCTAGCACATGGTGCATAACTCCTTTTGCAATATCAAACTAGGGTGTGCTCTCAAACATTAACACGGTATTAATCCCACTATTCTCGTGTAGTTAGTCTTTGCATGGTAGTTAGGTCATATTGCATTATGATTTTGCTCTTGGAAAAGGTTTCTATTTATTCCCCCCTCCGGTCACCTATGTGATTTTATCAGATTTATTGTGATACACACAAAAATAGTGTCCTCATTAGTCATGCATCCATTTCGTTCATTAGTCATTAATCATTAATCATTTGCATTGTTCATTTTAGTTCATTAATCATTAATCATTATACATTTGTCTCATATTATATTATGTTCATTAATCATTATCTTTTGCATTGATCATTTCATTAGTCATTATTCATTAGTTCTATTAGTCATTATTCATAGCATTATTCATTAGTCATTAATCATTAATCATTTGCATTGTTTATTAGTACATTAATCATTATACATTTGTCTCATATTGCATCCATTCCATTCATTAATCCTTAGTCATTATAAATTGCATTGTTCATCTCATCTGTCATAGTTCATTTGTTTCATATCATTAAGTCTCACATTGCATCATTAACCATTGTATATTACATTATCCATTCATTTAGTGTTCATTATTAGTACATTACATTAAATCATTTGCATTGCTCATTTAGTTCATTTTGTACATTGTTCACACATTTATAGTTACATTATCATTTTTATTAGCATTATACATTTATAACCATTTGCATTGCATTCCATTAGTTGCATCCATAACATTCATTACAGCTTTTAGGATTCAGTCATTTCATAAAGCATCATAAAAAATTTTATACATCATTACATACATGATCAAATATACACATTAACATCACATCTATACATATATTTGCATCTCATCCCTGCATCACAAATTTGTCAGTCTCATCATACATACATATATTCATATCATCTTGCATGTCAGTCATAAGCATCATATATTGTAAAAATAATATCATAAGTGCATCCATACATTTGCATAAACATCACATCATATAAGCATCTAAAATCATCAAAATAGAGTCCCATAGTCCAAAAATAAGTCCATGTATATATCTCAAAAATTTCATATCATACATCCTGTGTCAAAAATGTGTCAAAACTATGTATCCAAAAATCTGAGAAGAGTCACGACGGTGGCTGTGATGGTCCTACTCCCCTGCTGGGACGTGGCGGTAACCCCACTGATCCCTGTGATGCTCACCCAGTGCTCGCTGACTATGTCCTCTTAGAGTATGTAGGCGCTCGTGCCTCCTCTGGTACTACTCCATAGTACAGCCCCATATAATATCTGGCTTCTTGGCCTCTGCATCCTACCTCTCTTTGAGCGGCCATGGCATCGGTCATCATCTGACCCACCCCTGCTGCACTACCTGCCAGCCGCGCTATCTCACGGTCTGCCTTGTACTCCTCAACACGTCTACATGCTAGATCCTGCTCTACTGTCAGAGCTGCTATCTGTGCTGACATAGCTACCAGCTCCTCCCCTCGATCCCCATGCTCCTCAATAACAGTGAACTCCCCGCTATCCACCCGAGCCTATAATATGTCAAATGCCCACTGTGCACTGTCCTCTCATGTTGTCTCTGATGCCAGCTCTCCCTAAATCTAGGTCACCTTTGTTTGTAGGCTGCTAGCTATAGCCTGTGCTATGGCTAATAAATCCTGAACCCTCCCCACCTCTGTTTGCAGGCTATCTCACTCTGCTACAATAGTGTTATATGTCTCTTGGGCTATGTAGCCCATTGGAGGTCCCTATCCCTATGGAGGTGCCTGTGGCGGTGGTCCCTATGGATCCTAACCCTGTACTTGTACATCGGGTATAATAGGTAGCTGTCCACCTGCTGGTACCTGAACCTACTTCCTCCACTGTGGTACTGCCACCCTAGGCCACACTCTCCTCCAGCCCCCTCCATCTCCCCCATCATCATCATCAGCATCTCCCTATCCCTCTCCATCTCCCCCAATCCCTGGCTGCTCATCTGCCTGCACTACCCTTGGCACTGTCAGTCTGATGGGTCTGTGTGCTGCCTACCACTGTGCATACGTAGGAATGACCCCTGCATCCAGTAGAGACTCCCTCACCTTGATCCAGGGCACCTCAATTATGCCCATAAATGATGCTCAGGCTATCCAAGGATCTGCACCTATCCCCCATATGCTCCCTACCTCACGGGTAACCAATGGATGCGGGAACCCATTTGATACTGCCTCATGTACCTATCCCATCTACCTCTATACCCTAGATGACATGTATCATGATATCATATATGTTATCCTCCTGAACAGCCAGCAGTCAGTCTATACAAATCTCATATAATATGAGTCATAGAACCCATCCTCTGCATAAACACCCTGTTGTGAGATCTCATGGCCCCAGGCCTCGCATCCTGCATAGGGTGCCCATACTATCGCTCCCATCTCATCTAGCCTCCGGTGCTAGTATCCCACTGAATCTGTGGCCTTGTAACTAATAGGTGGCCTATACTGACAAACAAAAGGCTCATATGCTGCCCGGGTCTCCTGGTGTCTGATCGGCCATGTAACCACTATATGCTCCCAGGCCCATACAAGTAAGAGTGTGCATCCCGGCCCTAGTGCCCTGCCCCTACGGTAGGCACACATATGCAGATCATAGTATAGTTGACCAAGGATAACATATCCCTAAGAGTACTGGTCACTGTTCTCGACCATGCTACTCAGCACTCGTGCCTAGCCTATAGGGAATCCCTTGCCTGCATGATCAGGCATGAGATGTCCCCCTATCAATCCTGCCAAATAGAGCGCCATTCATCATGGCCGTGGTTCCATGGTCATCACTCCCATCCATGACATCCACTACCGTGTAATCGACAGATCTATGAACCTCCACCGCAGAGCCATCTCCATGTAGGGCTCTGATCCCTCCATGCAGTACTCAGGTATCACCCCCCAAATGGGCACTTTGTAAATCCTCCATATGTCATGAAGGGTGATAGTCCCTTCCCCTATAGGGAAGTGAAAGCTCGAGGTGGTGTTGTGCCACCTCTCTATCAATGCAGACATGAGCACATTATGCACTCAAAAATGTAGCCAATGTCGCACGTGCTCTAGCCCGCACAATGTCACCACTCCCCACTCTGCCGCCGTCAAGTGCTGCTCCAGCTCCATAGTCACCAGGTAGCACTCCCTAGCTTGGAATGTGATATTCTCCTCCTGTAGTCCGCAAACCCATGTCAGCAATCAGATAGCATGCTGGGGCATCAAAAAATATCCCAGGCCTGTCTGGGGCATCAAAAAATGTTCCCGGACCCTTGTCTTTTCTCTTCCTCCTCTCTTTTCTTCTATTTTTGGGTCAATCCACGTAAATAGCAATTGACCCTTGCAAACGACAAACTTTCATAGTCGCCAGTCTGCGGAGACGACGGATCTTCGTAGATGACAGTCTGCGGAGATGGCGGTTTAGGCCGCCGCCTCCCTTGCCGCACAGACGGCGGTGTTAAACATCGTCATCTCTGATGCACATTTTTTTCTCCCCCACCTTCGCAGAGGGAGATTGGTCAAATCTCTGTCTGCACAGATGACCATCGCCTGTCGGTCATCTGCGAAGACGGCAGTCTATCGATCGCCGTCTGCGCAAATGATAGATGGGCGATCGCCGTCTGCGCTGCGCTCCCATTTTGGGGCTTTTATTGCATGTATTTACTCTATTAAAATGTTAAATGCATAAATGACAAGGTAAGCGCTTGACTACTCACCGGTGGTCCCGCATCCGCAGGCTACTGGTGTACCCAGATGCGCTCCCCAAGCTATGCTCGCTCTTGTTGCACTTCCATGGCTCTCTTCTTCTTCTCTTTTTTTTCTCTTTGTGAGTGAAAGTGACTTGTCCATGGGCCCCGGTGGACTATTT
>MU223804.1:5857826-5874154 GCA_018584345.1 Thuja plicata | reverse complement strand
TTACCTTTCCTTTGTCGACGCATGAGGAAGGAACCCCCTCGTGCCCCCCACTGACATCAACTGAGACCTGCAAGAGTACAATAAGATGACAATATATTAGTAAATGTATGAATTTTATTGCTCTAATCGATAGAGATTTCAGCATGTACACCAAATAATATAAAAAAAACTATTGGGTACATAATTTATAATATACCATATAGGTGTCAAGGCCAAATGAAATGGCTGAAAGTGTGGAGTCATCCACCTGCCTCAACTCCTCTGTCATCGACTGAACATAAATGGACCAAATATATATACATAAGTGCATGCAGTCATTAAAACTAATCTAAATAAATAAATTATTTTTAAATTAAATAAGTCATGTGAAAAATTTATTTATAATTTTTACTATTACTGTATCAACATGACTCCATGGCTCTACGTACCCCTCCTCAGCACTCTCATGAGACGCAGATGCTCCATGAGGTGTTGCAGCCTTTGTAGCTGCGTCTCCTATGTCCTCCTCATCAATAACATATTGATATGTATCAACATTAGTAAGCGGTCCAAGGCACAAATTCTTGCACATAATGTAAGTATGGGGCATGCATACATGTGAACTGCTGCCAGATGTCGATGTGCCAACATCATCCACACCAAGAGGGAATAATGACCTGGTCTGCATGATCAACTGATCACTCAACATGTGAATGGACCTAATACGCTGTGAGGTAGCCTCTGCAATGATATCAGGATGCTGCACTAGAGGAGGGGCTGCGACATCAGTGGGGGGGACAAAGATAGTGGCCTTTTTGCGCTGGGTAAATGGCCTAGTCTGAGGAGCTCCTCTGCCTACGCCCATGTTGGGCCTCATGCTCCAATAATTAACATTGTGACCAAGAACAAACTCAGCATACAATTTTTTATGAAATAGAAAGGGAGCTCCAAATTGGTATGGGGTGGTTTATCAAAAACCATCCACCAGCGATCCCAAAAGTGTGTGTGCATTGCCTCATTTGTGCACCATTTTATTGATAATTTTGGCTTTTTGGGGTCAACTTTTAATCCGGTTTTAGGATTAACAAAAAGGGAGGCTATATCTTCCTTAGTTAATTAAGGGCAACAATCCGATCATGGTCAAGCCCGTCATCAAATTGGGTGTGCCTATCATCACACCAATGAAGAGCAACATTATGTTGCTGCGTAAGGGTGTCAATGTTTTCAACAATGGTATTTAAGGTGGCAAGCATAGGAGCTAACGTAGGTATATTCTCATACATGTTTTTGAAGCCTCGTATAGTGTTCAAATTTTCTTGTATCAAATCCTCTAAAGATTGAGGATTTTGAAGCGGTTCTGGATTGTTTTAGGGATCATTATTTGGTGGGGGAGGGTTATTATCTTCATTGTTGCCAGCCATGCCTAATTAAATAATATACAAATATAAATTTCAAATTGATTTCATATATTATTAAAGAAATCAATACAAAACCCCATTTTTACCAAAAAAACTACATTTAACATGAAAATAAAAAAAAATAATCCAGATATAGCAAGAATTTATTTACTGGATAAACTGCGGAGTCGAATTTGTTGTTGGAGCAATCAGGTACCTGAAAAAATTGTGTATAGGATATTTCTAGCCATTTTCCAAACCCAAAATGATGAGATAAATGAGGAAAGCGGCTCCCAGGTTTTGATTTATGCCACAAGTTTTGGGTACCCAATTTTTTTAGGTACCCAAAAATATCATGTACCCGATTAGGCTTGTGCTTTGGTATCAGGTTTACCCAGGTGTACTAACACCCAAGCCTACTAAAAAGTCAACAAATATTTTCATGCACTTTTGGACAAGTGAAAAGTGTATTTTTTCACATCGAACCCTTCTAATAGGGACACTATACTCTTAGTGCATAATTTATGGGTACCATCCTCATCAGGGTTTTCCCATAATAGGGTTTTCTCATGAACAAATCATGGTGTAATGAGTTATTTTATTTATTCTTATGTTCTCTTCATTTAAGTTATTGCATGGTAAAGTTTGAATTGATTAAAGTTAATTAAAAGTGCTACAACACTAATTCACCCACCCCCCTCCTCTTAGTGTTGATTGATCCTAAAAATTCATATCAAACCTTGTGGCCTTTGGATAGAAAGCCTAATAACTTGAGGGAGATTCAGATAGATTCAAGCAATTTGGAAGAAAATATTGAAGCGGTACTTGAAGACCTAGATAACGCTAATGTTGATAATGTGGAATTAAAGTTCAAACTTAGAAGAGATGAATATTACATCAAGAAGCTTAAAGAGCACCTTAAATATTCAAGGAACAAAAGGAAATAAATTTTAGAGAAGATAAGGGAACCTAAAAAATGATTCATTAAATATGATTTAATAGCTTAAGCGGGAAAAGGAAGCATTTCAACATGATTGTGAAGCTACTATTTTACAAATGTTCAGATGGGAAAATGAAGCTTGAACTTGATGATGTCAGAATCCAGTATAAGAAGTTAGAAAGGTACAACTGTATCATTAAGGTGAACTTGTTGAGGCAAAGAATCACATTGAAAAACTTAATGTGAGCAGTCACAAAATTGATGAACATATGGAGAGACAAAAACCTAAAGTGATTGATTAATACCTTAAGTGATTGATTAATACCTTTTCTTTGCTTTTTGGTAGCCTCTGTTCTGTTCTTGAAAACTAATTTGATTCTATTTGTGTTCTTCTACATGAATTCTATGTCTATTCTTTAGTTTCTCTCCATGGCTACCATCTTTATTGATCAACTTCTTTACTCAGTGGATTGAGCATCTATTTATACAAGTATTTGACCTATCTTGGAATTCATGTAGTACAATGTTAACTCTTAGATCCAAGGTTTACAACTTGACCTTGATCTTTAGTGTGCATGTTTTAAAATAGTAAAACTAATTAAAACAATAACAATTACATTGCTTCCTCTACACATGATGGATTTAAAAGCAAAAGAAGCTATAATTATAACTTCAGTGATTTATCTGACGTGGAAAGTCAGATCCACTTTTTGCGGGATGTAACTGACTATCGGTTCTTGGTCGTTGGTTTGAACTTGCAGTCTGTCAGTATTCCTTGACTAAACTATTCTTTGGGTTCCTCTCTTTGTTGTTCCATCGGGTAGCACTGTTGTTACTCATCGGGTATCTTTTACCTTTTTTTCATCAGATAACACTTAACAGTGTTTGTTGAGTAATCTTGGCATCAGATAGTGCTTTTCCATGTCTGTCAATGTAGAGTAAACCGATGGTGTAGATCATGTTTTTCTCTAAGCATACTAATGGAAAAATATAATGCCTTCAATCTCCCCCTTTGACATTAGTATTGAAAAATTATATGTGCATAATACTAAACTCTTTTGGTATGTATACACCAAGTTTATATCCTTGTCCTAATATGACTCCCCCTTATTGTGTGCATCAGTATAGTGTATGTATATGTACATGTATACTATTTATTCTCTATATGTACATTTATTTCCCCTTTCTTGGCACTATACATATGATTTTCTCCTTTTAACCGAGGTGATGTACATATCAAATTCTCCCTTTCTTTGATACTAATGACAAAAATGTACAACTTACAATATGCCAAAATTGTGACAAAAATGTGCAACTTACAATGTGTCAAATATGTTAGAATGGGTAGTTTTGATATCTTCCAGCAGTTTCTCCCATTGTTCTTTCAACTATTCTTGTGCCATGTGTTGTAGCTCTAGTCTTGCATGCATATCATAAATGTTGTCTAGGATAGACATTTCAGGGGTGGCAATTAGATTATTTTCCTGTGTCATATTTTGTTGCAGTAGTGTAAGTGTCGGTAAGAGCTTAACTTGGAGCTCATTGACCTCATCTCTATATTTTATCTCTGCAAACTGAATGTCTTGTCTTTGTTTCCTAGCCTATATGATTTGTTCATTGTGCAATTTAAGTACTTCTTCTGTGTTGGCTAGATTCTGTGCACTGGACTTAAGATCAACATCTATTTTTGCTATCTTGTCGGTATACTCATGAGTGAGTAGATCTAAAGTGCACAATTTTTTTATTAAGGTAACAACTTGTGACATAATTGGATCAATTGTACTTACCAATTTAGATAGCTTGACCTTTTTTAGTGCCACCACCTAGCTTATTTTCTCTACGAGCTTGAATTCATACTTTTGTTCAAGTCTCTCTTCCATATCCTTCTCAGCATTGGTATTCTGAGATGTTATTGCACCTGTGACTATAACCAGTTGATCAAGAATTAGAGCTTTTTGATCAATATATATGTTTGGTACAATTTTTTGAAGTATATTTCTTGCTACTTCCAGTACCTTGGCCTCTTTTGCCACTCTCTTCAGCTTGTCTTGTATAGGTTTTCTTTCACAGAGCTTGGCATATTTTGTCAATGCCATCGAATCTAATGTTCTTGGATTACAGACTGGAATCTCAATAATTTCATCTAGAGTTACTAGATTCATATTCTTTCCTTTCTTCTTCTTTGAGATTTAAGGGGATGCAGATGTATGAAGTACCATAGCTAGTTCATTTGTTCATTCTAAATTGCTTGGTGAATGTTTTTTAGATGATGTGTCTTGTGTCTTTTTCTCTATGGGAACCTATCGGTTATGTGAAGATGTCTCTTCATTAACCTTGGGTGTTTCTGCAGAATGTGCTCCTAATTTCTTTTCTTTTTCATCCTTCTTTCCATCTTCACCTTTTTTTGAAGGTTTGTCCCATGTTTCCTTTTGAGTTTCTTCCTTATTCTGATCACTAGATGTATCTTTCTGATCATCGATTGCAACTTGCTCTGTAGTTGTATATTTTTTTCCTTTGGCTTCTCCATCACCCTTCTCTTTGGGTGCGCTTGTCTCCTTTTCATTTGATCCATTATTTCCCTCTATTATGTTTATTTCCTTCATTAGGAAAGGCATGTTACTTTGAGTTGTGGCTTGGGCTTTGTGAGTATTGGTGTCCTGCTTATCGGTTAGAGCTTTGTCAGCAGTGACATCCTCATCTTTTTTTATATCTTCTGCAGGATCTTGCACTTTTGAGTGCATAATTGAAGTGTCCTGCACTTCTTCATTAGCAATTCCAACTATCTTACCATTTGATGTCTGTAGTACTTGATGGCTTTGTTAATCCTTAAGTGTGATAAATATTACATCATCTTTCTTCTTTGGATCATTGCCAGAATCATAGTGAGTGATATCTTTGATATTATCATCTATGCATGTATCTAAGTTAATAGGCTCATCATCACTTTCATGATTGTCCAGACCAATATGCCGAGGACTTACATTATCTATCTCTTCCTCTTTGTGAGGTGTGTTTGTGAGAATTAATTGCTTCTCAACACTTGTTGACTCTAGCGGTAGATCCAGGAGTTGTCTCCATTTGGTTGCTGTCATTGAATCCAGTTCTATAAACTTGTTTTCTAGTACTTTGTAAGCCCTTATTTTGGCTACAAATTTACTTGAATGTTTCTTTAGTACTTCTTTTATCTCTTCAATCTTGGATTCAGGAGGCATCAGTCTCACAAGTACTCTTTCTCTTGCTTCTCTCTCTATTTGCAAGGCATATGACCACTGTTGGTATACCCTTTTACCTAGCTCTTGAGGTATTTGATTTACAAATTCTGTAGGGGCATACTTGTTCTTGATCATTAATTTCATGAATGCCTCTTGTATTTTATTTTGATCCTCTGGATTTAGTGTATCCCATTGTCTGATCTTTTTATCAGTCATTGTGCCATGAGTAGCAATTGATTTGGCAGCTTCATCTTCCATTTGATTTCTAAAGTTCTTCTTTACTACATCTGGCTCATCATCTTTGGTGTCATCTAAGTCAGCCTTTTTCCTAACAAACCCTTTTCTCTTCTTTGGTGGTGTGGTTTTGATAGGCTGTTGTCTCGTTCTTTTTGCTAGTTGCTTCCTCATATAGGTCCTTACTTGACCTTTCTTAAGTAGTGTGGTATCGGTTGTAGTAGTTTGACTTCTTGTCCTTTTCTTCTTTGCAGGAGGTGGAGATGGAGGTGTATCAAATTCAATAGCCTTTGTATATGATTTATTTTCTTCTAGTTCTTCACCGATAGTGCCATGTTCATCAGTTTCCTCCTGTTGATCCTGTTCTCCCTCCTTTTTAACCGATAGAATCTTCTTGAGATTCTTAACCATTTTATCTTTCTTTTTTATAGTCTTCTTGATTTCTAGGCCTTGTTTTATCTTAGATTTGGCCTCCTCATATGTTCCAAACCTTGTTTGTTTCTTATAAACGGGCTCATTGATCAGTGCCTCAATAACACTTGTAGCTTGATCAATATTGCTCTTATAGTCTAATGGTTCAAACCAGGTTGTTCTTGGTATAACCGGTTTGATATGTGTGTAGTCTATGTCTACCATGAAACATATCTCATCTTTGTGTTTTTTAACTAGTTGTTCAGGAATCCTAGTTCTTTCCATCATATTTTCCTTGAAATCAAGGAAGTATGCAAACATAATAGACTCAAAGTTGTCTCCTAATAACTTAATCAGTTCACTAATCTATTGAGTTACCGGTTTGGTAGAGTCCATACAACTTTTCCTATTGAAGGAAAGTATTCTTGAAAATAGAAAAATGTACACATGATAAGTGATCCAAACTTACATGTGTTGCTCTTTGTAGACCTAATTTTGATCATATTCTAATCAAGTTGTTTCAATAGGATCTCACATAGATCCATCTAAATTCCTTTTGTTACAATATTCTAAGTTGTTCTTACTGCTGTTGCAAGATTGTTGTTCATTCTGCTAGCCTAAAAAATTTGTACCCAATAACACATGCACCAAATTTTATCTCTTCATCGATGATTGTGTTTACTTTGAGACCTCTGTTGTCTCCTTCTGCATTGGTGATTTTTGTAACTTCTTTCATGGATGGATGCTTGTGTGCCCTAGGCTTTTCGGTTATCGGATAACCAGTGACAGCGTGAAGAACATCCTTGGTTATTTGTTTGGGTTGGTCTAGCCATAGTTTGTAGTCATGCATCCTGCTCAAGACTAACCTAATCCACTATGTTTCGAATTCACTCAGGAAATGTAGGGCATTGGTTAACACTTTGAACTCCAAGTGTTTGTGCTCTTCTTTTAGTTTTCCTTCGTTATCACATAGCTTCTTGAAAGCTTCATCCATTTCAAGATCACCTAATTCTACGATCTTGCACTGAATATAAGACATAACGTCTTCTATGAGAAAAACCCTATGCGGAATTTTTGAAAACGCACCAGTGTCATTAGCTTTCGATGCAATTTCTAGGAAGATTTTGTACTTAGGTTCTACACATGTGCTATTCTTGATCAGTTTCACCACATTCCTCTTATCATTCTTTATCTTAGCAGTTCTTTATGTGGTTGCCATTGTATTTCAAGTTTCTAGGGTATTCTTGAAATTAGGGCTTTCTTGATAAAACAATGACAGAGATCTTTCGGTGCCTTTGGTTCTTACTTCAATTTGCAATAGTGATGAAGAATCTATTTTTTGTGTGCTCAATTGATCTGGAGACGCTTCTGCTTTCTTCTCTTCAATCACTTGGTTTTCCCTCTGCTTTCACTTCAAATCGCGGGTGAAAAATGAAGTTGTCCCGTTGAATATTTATAGAATTTTTGACCTAAGTCTTTGCAATAAATTCTCAACTCGTCAGGATGTGAAGACAAGTTTCATCGAGAGGATATTTCAAATCATCATCGGTGAAGACATGATGCTTTAGGTAGTTGTTAACCACTTTTATTTTATCGATGAATATCAGTATTCTATCATGACCCATTTCTGAACTTTTCTTTCTTACCGATGATCGTCGGGTTATATTGGTAATTTACCATTTTACTAGTTGGCCGACAATTTCTAGTAAGTGTAAACAACTCATTATTATGTTTATCAATGATTTTCGGTAAGTGTTTACCAAAGGTGTTGCATTCTTAGATTGGTAACAAGTAAATTAATATGCATCTTTGCTCTATGCATATTTTGACTATCTATCAATTTGTATAATAGAACTGATGCAAAATATAACTTGGTATAGTGCAGTTCCACACTTACTTGTTCAACTCAAGTGGGGTTGGTGGTGTCACCAAATCCATTGGATGGTGTGTCACCATTTGCATTTCTTGGTCCAACTTCATTTTTTCTTGAAGATTTTATCCACATTTTTTCTCTTGCCCTCTGGATATCTTCAATGTTATTATCATTGGGATATGTGCTTTTTTATGTCAATTGGTCCTTGCAATCTTTATTGAGGTCACCAAATTTATGACAGTGTAAGCATGCCATTCCTGGGTTTGACTAGCCTCTAGACCTTTTGGTCCATGCTCTCATGCAGTTTGTAGCAATGTGACCATATCTACCACATGTTTTACAGTTTGTCCAAGTGTTGTAATCCCATACATATTGATTACCGATTCTCTTTGGTTGATAAGGAACTTCTTTACCTTTTGGCTTCCATGCTTTCTTTTTCTTTTTCCAGCATTCTTCAGATGTGTGCCCATTCATCTTGCATGCAGGATAATATTTGTCCATGTAGGTTTCCTTCTTTGGATTTTCTATCTTGCTCTTGCATTCATAAGCCTTATGTCCTTTCTTGTCACATTTATAAAAGAATCCTATGAATGAAGATGTAGGTGTAGATTTAGGAGTACCTTTCATTTTACCTCTGCATACATTTGATGTGTGCCATTTCTTTCCACAGTGCTTGCATGTTATCTTTCTTGGTCTTGGATTTTCATAGACATTCTTTGGATTTGACGATTCTCCATTTTCGGCAAAGCCTATACCATTGTTGTTGTTGACTCTTCATTGTCCTTCAAGAAAGTCATCCATTCTTTTATTTCTTTCTTCAGCCTTTCTGATAATCTCAATATGTTGATGTTGAATTCTAACCTCATGCTTTAGCTTTTCATTTTCTTCTCTTAGTTCACTGATAATCTATATTCTTTTAATGAGTTCTACATTTATTCTATTTTCTTCTTGACTCATAAGGATAATCTGATTTGTGAGATCATGGTGATGCTCAGCATGTCTTTGAATTTCCATTTCCTTTTCTTGTATTTTCTCTGAAATCTTCCTTCTATCATCAATAGCAAGTGTACATCTATTTTAGCTTGTCAGGTAGAACTCATCACATCAATCATTCTTACCATCTGGGTCTCTTGACCGATTTGCAACATCTTTATTTGCTTTATCAGATGTTGATTGATCTCCTTTAGATTTGTGTTGTTCTCTTCAGATGTATCTAATGTATTACTTGCATTTGATCCTAAAGATTCAAAGAAATCTAGAATCTCTTCTTCTTGATAGTCTTTTTCATTGTTCCGGGTAGCCATACCTTTTCTTTCATCTAGCAGCTCTCTCATCTTGATTCTTGCATCTTTATACTATCCATATAACATATATATCTCAAGGTTTTTATTCTCAATATTCTTATCAAGTTTGTACTTCTCCATTGTAAGATCTTTTCTCTTAAACCTTTAAAATTTTCAAAGAAGATACCACAGCTCTGATACCAATTTTTGGAAATAATGGGAAGTAGTACTGAGAAGGGAGGGGTGAATCAGTACCTCTAAAACTTTTAACTCTTTACACAATTCATCATTAGTAATCATTCAATTCTGATTTACCAACCATTACTATTATTCTTTCTTATGTATATAAAGTTTTTTCATAGTCTTTAATAGTTTTCTATCATTCATAAAAACATTCATGAAATTGATAAACACATAACACAAGATATGGTATCACAGAAAAATCCTGTTAGGAAGTAAAAACTGTGGTGGCGATGACAGCCACAAAACTTCACTATCTGCAGAATGGAAGGGAGACAGTTAAGGCTTACAATTTGATCACTTCTGATGATCTACCCTGTTAAGAGTATTAAGGTGGAGACTTGTTAAGATCTACTCTATTAAGAGCTTTAGCAACACTAATTTAAGTGTGCACTTAGTTATGAGATTTATAATAGGACGGTTAAGCCCACCTTTCTTGAAAGGATTTCATTAGTGTACTACACTTGTTAGAATGAGTACAAATGTTGACCTGACTATATGAAATCTACTATTTCTGATTTACAGATCCATTAAATATTTTACATTAATAATATCACCTTAAGTGATTGATTAATACCTTTTCTCTGCTTGTCGGTAGCCTCTGTTTTGTTCTTGAAAACTGATTTGATTCTGTTTGTGTTCTTCTGCATGAATTCTCTATCTAGTCTTTAGTTTCTCTCTGTGGCTACTATCTTCATTGATCAACTTCTTTACTCAATGGATTGAGCATCTATTTATAAAATTATTTGACCTATCTTGGAATTCATGTATTACAACGTTAACTCTTAGATCCAAGGTTTACAACTTGACCTTGATCTTTAGTTTGCATGTTTTAAAATAGTAAAACTAATTAAAACAATAACAATTAGATTGCATAATGGATTTAAAATCAAATCAAGAAGCTATAATTATAACTTCATTGATTTATTTGATGTGGAAAGTTAGATCCACTTTTTGCGGGATGTAACTGACTGTCGGTTCTTGGTCGTTAGTTTGAACTTGCAGTCTATCGGCGTTCCTTGACTGAACTGTTCATCGAGTTCCCTATATCTGTCAGGTTCATCTCTTTGCTATTTCGTCAGGTAACATTGTTGATACTCATTGGGTATCTTTTACGTTTTTTTCATTGAACAACACTTAACAGTGTTTGTCGGGTAACCTTGGCGTCGGATAGTGCTTTTCCCTGTCTATCGGTGTAGATTAAACTGATGGTGCAGATCATTTTTTTCTCTAAGCATACTAATCGCAAAATATAATGCCTTTAGAAATATATGTACAAAATGATACACGATGACCCCAAGGGTACATTCTCTAATACTTTGCACGGTGTCTTACACATAAAAGACATTAGGTCATACATCCATTGCAAGTATGAGACAATTGGAGATGTTGAGATTCTTTAGGAGATGAAAGATATGTTGAATGAAGATAAAACATGGAAACCTAAGTTTGCACATTTTCAAAATCAAAACATCATGTAGATGAAATAATTATATGATTTTGATAAAGAAGAATGGATCAAAATTTTGTTGAGAAGAATTCATGACTAGTTTAATTAGATTAGAGAGAAACCTATCAGGATCACAAGTGAACTTATTCACGAAGTTACTAGATTGGAAAATTTTGGCATTGTTCCTACTACGGAGAAGAACACAAATAATAAATTTGAAACCCTAACACACTCAAAGTGGGATAAGAGAGAAATAATTATCATAGACATCTTTCAACAAGATGTAGCATTAGTTTCAATGGTCTTGGGATTAAAATTGCATTATAGCAGCAGACCAAACTTTGTTTCTGTTGGAGTTATAAATGATGGCATATAAGATGGTGAAAGAAAATGTTCAATATAATCTATGCAAAGTTCTAAGGTAGATAAAGAAAGATAAGTCAAAATAATTCAGGTTTGGATCACTCATATTACACATTTTCTTCCACATAATGCATAAGTTCTTTGATATGGATCCTAAGGCATAGAAGGACAATGAACCTACTACTCTTCAAGTAATAAAAAGTTATAGAAGGAAAAATAATAAATTAGTAGATGGAGATCTCTTTGTTATGTTTTAAAAATTTCAAAGAGAAATAAAGGAGAGAAAGATAATTCCTAGGAAATATTTCAAAAATAAAAGGATATAGTTTTTTTTATGGTTGAGACTGACTGTGTATGATTTGATGTAGTGGTACCTAGGATTAAATGGTAACCTCCTATGGGCTATGAAGTTAGTGCTGAAATTGTTTTTGATTAAGGTAAAAACAGGTTTTGAAAGGACCCCAAAAACTTTTACAAGATACTACTAGAGATAAGCATCATTAGCCCAATACAAACATATAAAGCCTCCTACAAACAAAAGGTAGGACCCCAACAAACACCCAAACCCAAAATAGGAAATAAAAGAAATGCCAAAAAAAAGCTCAATTTATAGCACAATTTCTAGCACAACTTCCAGCACAATTTCCAGAATAGAAGAAAAGACATTACATTGTTCTTTGGTAGGCTTCCTCTACCTCCTTTTGTATTTCTTCTATTTCGTCAATGGACTCCTTCAGCTCTAGCATTTCTTTTGGGATCTTTGGGATTTTCCTTTTAAGACCACTTCGGGTTCTTGTCCTTGGGCCCAAACTTCTTGCCTTGTCATCAATAGTAATAGTAGTATTTTCTAGCAAACTTCTTTCCAGGTAAGCATATAATTCTTTCAGGTTCTGAACCGAAACTTGAAGCCCTTCATTACTGTGTTTGAGAATGACATGTATCATGTGCCCATTGTGACTTATTTTCTTCAACAATTGCGTTAACTCTAGTAGTGAGCTCCTCATCTCTGTTACTGTTATTTACCTTAATCTTCATGTTCTTCTCCATTTCCTCCACCTTGGACTTAAAAGGCTCCATAGCTTCCTACATCTGAGTCAATTACTACTTCATAATCTTCATCTCTTCACTAATCTAGTCTTCCATACTCGCCCCATAGTCCTCTTTTCTTTTCAGAATTCTAGCATCAATATCAAAACTCACCACTTCAGGGTCCCTTCTCTGTTTCTTCTTATTTATGTTTTCAACCTTCAAAATCGGCTGCTCATTTTGATCCTCCTTGCCCTTGTCCTCATTTTTTTCTCCTCCTTTTTATCTCCCTCTTTTTTGCCTCCCTCAACTTCCATCTCTTGGTTTCCTATATTATTACCCTTGTCCTCTTCATAAGTCATAGGCGTATCCTCCTCGTCGGTTGGAGACACCTCCTTACTCAGTTGATCTTCTTTTTCCTTAACAAGAGTCTCATCGTTTGTCTCACGAACGTCCTAATCCATCACAACCATTTCCTCCTTTTCCTCATCCTGGATATCTTCATCATTGCCCTGATTCTCAAGGGTTTCATCATCGGTCTCCTCCTGCCTTTCCGGGTTAGCCTTCTTTTTTGTTCTAACCCTCTTCTTTGAACTCTATTTTTTTTTATCCTGCTTAACATGCCTTGCAATCCCTTTTACCCTTTTGGGGATAGGCTCTGGGACATGGTTACAAGCATACTTAGAGATCAATAGAATGAGCCCCACATGGAGCAGAAGGTTACTTGATTTCTTTCTGTGCTCCATCATGTTGTTATGCAACGAGCTCAGGAGGTAAAATGGAAAGGAAACCTTTTTATCATGCCTAAAATGATTAGCCAAAACAAAGTGCAGATTATAAATTTTAGATTATCTACCGTCCAAAGTAAAATACTCAATCATCACTGTTAGAATATTCACCCAGTGGGACTTAATTTTTTTGATATCAACATAGTCCCCCGTCCCTTTGCTTAAAAGGGCCTCTTCTTCTTTTATTTTTGGAAAGATTTTAAAAGCTTGAGTCCCAGCCCTCTTATTATCCCTGTAGAATTTCATTCCCTCGCATATAAGGTCCATGATTTTAGAGATAACCCTCATAGTGAGAGAGAAAGATTTCCCCATAGGTTAACCTTCCCATCCTTCCAACCCTTTGCAACTCTTTTCGTTATCTCCATATCCCAGCCATGGAGCTTCTCCAAATACTGTGATACACCTCCCTTTTTCAACCTTTTCCAGACCTTCTTCTTTTGTTTCCATTTTGTGCAATCTATCGACTCTTCCCTCTTTAGACCACCCCCCATAATTATCGTCATGATCTGAAAATGCAGGTAATCAGAGATCTAGAATGCTATACCTTGGGAAGCTTTACCATTGTGATTTTTCAGACTCAAAATGCTCGTTAAAACCCATAATCCATGCGGGGTCACATTATTCATTAATCCTATTTCCTTCGAATGACAGCTCACATGATATTTCATCATAAAAGATGACCTCATCATTAATTATGTCTATTTATTACTCCTTCAGTATTGTTAGTCCTATCATACCTGATAATACTAACAATCTCCATTTTAAGATCTGTCTCTCCTCTCCAATATTGCATGACATCAAATTGTACACCCACGTTAGCTAAGCCATCAACCGTAGTGTTACCTTCCCTGAAAATGTGGGAAATATGATAATCATCGAAATTGGACATAATAGAATTGTTTTTTTTAATGATGTGGCTGATAGTCCATGAAGCTTCATGATTTCCTTTAAAACAATTTATTATGTTAAGAGAGTCTCCCTCTAGCCAAATTTTGGAAAAGCCCATATCTTTGGCCATCGTAACCACTTGAAGAGCAGTCATGGCTTCTGCCATATGACTTGTCTGATCTCCCAGTGGGGCAGCAACAGCTCCCAGACAATTACCAGCAAGGTCCCTTATTATACCTCCCACTCCTGCTTTCCCCAGATTCCCTTTGGCTGCCCCATCAAAATTACCTTTGACCAAGCCACTAGGAGGTGCACTCCATCTAGTATTTTCCCTCAATTTAACTTTTTTTTTTTTTTGCATCTGAGAGTTCATAAGAATGTCAGTGATACAAAGAGAGTTCTTGAAGGGGACATTGCTAGGGAGCTGATTTTTGAAATTTTCCAGCAGACTTCTACATATGCTATTCGCCACAATTTGATAGGATGATCTTTTTTCTCTAAATATTTTGTTGTTTCTTTCCTTCTAGATTCTCCAAGTAAAGTGGGGCAGAGAAAGATTCCAAAGATCTTTGACTTATTTACCATTAAGGGGGAAGTACCATTGTGTAAGCATATCTTGGAGGTTATTAGGTTTAACCTAATCCAAGTTGAAGGCATTGAAGATAGAGTTCCAAACATTACAAGAGTAAGAACAATGAATCATAAGATGGTTACAATTCTCAGGTTCAAAGCAGCAAAGGATACATCTATTAGGCATACTAAAGCCCCTTTTGTAAAGATTTTCCACAGTAAGGATTTTATTCTGAGCAAGAATCCAAAAGAACATATTAATTTTGGGAATAAGTTTATTATTCCATACCTGATAGCTAGAAGAGTGATTTTCCTTCGAGCGAAGAAGGGCTGAAGTAGAAGAAATAGAGAACTTACCATTAGCCTCCAGCCCCCAAATCAAAGTGTCATGTTTGTTATTTCTAACAAACCAGGGAGTTAGAAACTTATTAACCATGTTGAGGGTAGTATCAAAGCAGCTAAGGTCCACCGATTTTTCATTGATACAGTAATCTGAGACCTTCTCTCCAACAATATCTTTACAATCCAGACTTACTGGCATCCATTCCTGCCTATCACTAAGGGCTTCTTCCTTCATCCATTTATCATTCCAGAAGTTGATTTTCCTATCATTTCCCATTTTCCAGCTTCCATCTTATCCCTTTTCTGATCAAAACCCTACCTTTCCTGATACTATTCCAGATGAAAGAGCCATTGATATTCGAAGGGTCCCTAAGCATTTCTTCCAAAGAAGTTAAATGGTATTTTCTCTTGATGATGGCATTCCACTCCTTCTCTTCTTCAAAGATTCTCTAGCACTGTTTGCTAGCAGTTCCTTATTAATGTTTTTAATACTTATGATACCAAGCCCACCCCACTTCTTAGGTTTACACACCACCTCCCAAGCCACAAGACTTAATATTTTCTTCTCTTCCACTCCAGACCAAAGAAATCTTTTCTGAATTTTTTCAATCAAATCTACATATTTCTAAGGTATTTTGAATAGACTGAGTGCATAGACCAGAAGATTTTAGAGAGTTGATTTCAGAAGCTGAACTTTCCCAGCTTGGCTGAGAGTAGCACCTTTCAATCCTACCAGCTTATTGTGGAATTGGTCAAGGATCCCATTCCAGAAAGCATCATTAGGTTTATAGAAAAGAGGGAGACCCAAATAGGTCGAGGGAAGATTCCCTATCTTGCACCCCAAAATTGAAGATATCTTCCTTTGTCTTTCTTCCGACGTATTGCAAAAAAAGAGAAAGATCTTCTCCCAGTTTATAGATTGACATGAAGCTTTAGTATACTTATTCAGGACTTTTTTCACGTTCCTAGCTTCCAATACAGAGGCCTCTCCCATCATGATAGTATCATCCACAAATTTCTCATGAGAGCACCTATGCAAAGCTGAGGATGGTTGAAGACCTGAAATCTGACCTAACAAGACTAGTCTTTTGATGGATCTTCCAAGACTTTCTACCATTATTTCAAACAAAATCATAGAAATGGGATCACCTTGTCTAAGACCTCTTGTTGGGTGGTGTAACACCAAAATTGGCATCTTGCAACCTTAACCAATTTTGTTGCATTTGTCATTCTTCTAAATCATCAAAGTCCTATTGTACTAGGCAATTCTGAGTTTTAACTGACTCTACTCGACCTAAGTGTCAAATGCAGAAAATCCTAAATTTGTATTAA
>MU223804.1:5822795-5839485 GCA_018584345.1 Thuja plicata | reverse complement strand
CTTTTGGCTAAATTCAGTCTAATCACACTTAAAAGGTAAATAAACCCATTTTAGCCTTAATCACTTGCACACACATGTGACTTTTTTAAATTATTATTCCCTCCCCTTGAAAAGTCAACTCCTCACTATAACCACTTAATCCTAGCCACTCATTTCTTTTGCCTCTTAATCTCCTTCACTCCCACCAAAACCCTACCTAACCCTTCATCTCAACCACTCATTTTCTACCTCTTAATCCTAGCCCTCCATTTTCATAAGCAAATCCATAAAAGGAGGCCTCACTCCTCATTTTGCAACTAGTTAGTGAATTGAGCTAGTGATTGCATTTTAGAGCATTTTTATTGAGAATGTCTTAGTCTTCATTCTATTTAGTTTCTTATGAGAATTAGATCATCTAGATATTACATGTTAGGTAATGGAAATCAATCTCAGTTTATTTCATCTTGCATCTTCATTCTAGATTTTCCATTGCATTCTCAATCTTCCTCATGTGAAGCTTGGGGCAAGTTCCTCATACTTGTTCTCAATCCCTTCACCATCTTCTAGCTTGCATCATAGTGGGATTTATTGCATTGTGTTGGGAGAGCACACCCACAAAATCTCTAAGAGCAAATCAAATGAGTCTTGGGTGCACTTGTTTTAGCTCATCGGAGGTTGTAATGAGAATTTAGTTGTATTTCAAGTTCCTTGCATGATTTTAGTATTTGGTATATCTTGTATATGCATGTTTTGACTTGTTGTATAGCTGCAAGAATTTTTATTGTATACAACATTCATTTCAAAGGAAAGGTGATTTCCATCAAGGGATTTTGGGCTTTTCTTGTTTGATCCCTTCTTTGCACCCACAGTTGACCACAATTTCTCCTCTGCTTCTTCCTCCTTCTTCTTTTGTTTCTCATTCTAGTTCTGATCTATTGGGGAGTTAACTTTCCTTTCCTTGATTAGGTCAGTTGCCGTCTTCTATTTTTCTTCTGACTATTCTTTTTCTGTTTCTGCCAGCTCCTCATTTTCTTTAGAGCACCTTTATTTCTCTACTCCTTTGGTTGGTGTAACATTATTTTCTTTTCTTGTTTCATTTTGTTTAGTTTCTTCTATCATTATCTCCCCTCTTTCTTCTATTTTCTAGCTTGATATTTCTTTGGGGTTTTGCATCACATTTGCTTTGACAGCTTCCGCATTTTGCTCATGCCAGATAGACTCACTTTCTTTCTTTTAATCCTTATTTCCTTCCAGCAAGTTTGGGATTACCTTCGGTTCTTCCATTTTTCTTTTCCATTCCATTCTCTGACCTTTTGTTTGCTCCTGATCCTTCTTTTTTTCCTTTTGGGTCTTTTGAGGGCAGTGTTTAGCCCAATGACCATATTTCTTACAAATAAAGTAATCAAAAGAAATCGATTCATATTTAATCTCTTGATTGCATATCCCCAGTTTTGATTTCAAAGATATTACCTAGGGGAGGTCAACATCCTATTGGATGTTTACATAAATTATTGCATAAACTTGTCTAGTTTTGGCTTCAGTCATAGGATCTATAGATAAAAGTTCCCCAAAGAACCCTGCAATATCTATTAAAATATCTTCATGCCAATATTCCAAAGGCATCCCAGGAAGACGGATCCAAACTGGTGCCACCGTGAAAAAGATATCATTATAGTCTAGACTCGTAGTCCATTTTTGCAAAGATAGTGATGATTTACCCATCATCCAAGGTCCCCCACATAGAACTTTAGAAAGGTCTTCCCCATTAGAAAATACAAAGGAGAAGAAACCTTTAGGCATGGCCGCTACATCAACTTGAACTTTTAGCCTCCATTATTTGTCCACAAAGGATCTAACCAGATCAATATTTGGTCTAGGGCCCAGAAATTTCCCTACAAGGATTGAGGCCATGATAGAGACCATGTGGTCAACTAACTGATCTGGTATTTGAATACCAATCTCTCCTTTCAGTGGATTAGATAGAATATCCACTTTGGGAAAAATGGACTTGCCCGAGGGTTTTATGCCAAAGAGACCCACCCATTTACCTTTTCCCTGATTAACGGATGGATCATGTGACTTACCTTGGGATGATTCTCCCCCAACATTCAAATTTTTTAGATTTTTTTTCCTCTAGTCCCATTTTTGACCCATTGTCCCCGCTGGATAGAAGCACCGTAGATCCTCCTTTTTCCGCTGATCTGACAACATTCTCTACTCCTTCTGTCGTAGATCCTTCAGCAGGTCCCTCAGCTCCAAGCTTCCCTCAAGATTCAAAATTCAAAATTTGAACTCCCACCTTCTCTCCTTCTCCTCCTCCCTCCCGCTCGCACTCCATCGTTAGTTATTACATAACCTCTTAAATTTGTTGTGTTAGTGCTGAAACTGTTACATTGCAAGTTGATCATGTATTATCTACCGATACAGATTCAAGTGAGGAGAGATGGGGTACTTATGAGGAGAAGACCTCTAAAGTTAGGGAAGAGCTTACTAGAGGTAACAGGAAGAGGAAGATACAAAATATTATTGACAACATAGCCAAGAAACAAGGAATTAGCAAGGCTAAGATGTCTCTGAGAGACAAAGAAGGTTTTAGATAATTCCTTTGGTTTGGCAATCTTAGATATTGCACCCCTACCTATTTTTGAGACTATTGAGGTGTTAGACACACCTCTATCATTGGTCATTATACCTGAAACAACTCCTACTCCACCTAGAAGATCATTACAAAGGACACTTGTGGTTAAGGAAGAAGTAGAAACTCCTGTGAGGAAAACTAAGTCCTATAAGCCTAATTAAGGATCACCTCCTAAGAAGAAGAAGAAAGAGGAGAATGAGATTGAAGAGAAGAAATAGGAAAAGGAAATTGTGATGATAGTTGAAAAATTTGTGGAAATGAAGCTTTGGAAACCTGACTTAAAGGTGTTGAGTAAAATAATCATTGAACAAGGTAAGATAAATCAGCTACTTAGAACTTTGATAGATATGATGAAAAAGACAAAGTTTTGATTGAAGATATGGTTATAAATTATATGAAAGTATTTAAAAAGAATTTACTTGAGCTAGAAGACAACATTACCAAAGATGTATATGATAGATTGGAAGTAAGGAAATAGATAGAACTTAAGGAAGATGAAAAGATAAGAAAGAAACCAATAGAATACATGCTACCTAGTATTTTGCATGATGAGCACAATAGGATAATGAAATCTATTAAGCCCTTTTTGAGAATCAAGACAAGGCTAATAAAGATAATGGGCAAAAAATATGAGGATGTTGCAATTAAAACTAAAAAATCTATAGAAACTGTATTGATGGAAAGTGAGCATGAGAAAGTTAAACCTATAAAGTTTGTAACTATTAAGCCTAAGGATATTAGGAGTGGAAAATCTTCTAAGGATCAAGATGAACCCTCTAAGGATGAAAATGATAATAAAACAATTCTACAATACAGTAATGCGGCCAAATTTATTTATGGTTGGTGTGCTTGTGTCTTTGGACACTTCACAAGATAGTATTGACCCTTTTCAAGGAAATATTAAAACTGGTTTTGACGAAGATAACAATACTTCACATGATTCAATAAATGTGATAGATCTTGGCACTATAACGGAAGAAGAACTGAGAGAGACTATTAACCAAAGGAAGAACGAGGAAGAAAAATAGAATGTTTCTGATATAATTATAGTGGAAGAGCTAAAGGAGATTGTGAGTGAAGGAAACAAGCAGCCTAAATCTATAGGTAAAACTGAGAAAGAGGTCAAACATTCCCTTATTCCTATTCCTACTCTTATTAAGGAGAAATCTATTTCTACAACTGAATTGATGGCAAGTGATTGAAATCCCCTAAGTACTAATTGTAACCACCCTAATTTGGTCTTGTTTGACCATAGACCCTATTTTCCCTAAGTGTGATCATACCCCCAATTATGTCAAGACAACTCTTCAATCGATTGGCATAATTCATTCAAATTAGATTTAATCTCCTAAGTGATCTAATCACTAAATTTCATTAATCACCTTATCAATTCAATTCAAATCAAAACATGGCTAAGGTAATTAATTTAAAAAGGAATTAAATAAAATCCTAATTATACCTCATCACTTGCAAAAGCCTATTCCCTAGCCTAGATTAATCTAATTAATTGGCTATATTCCTAATTAATTATCAAAAGCAATCAAAAGCTTAAATAATTAACTTCCCTATTTATGAATGAATATACTAAATATAATTCATTTCATTAATATTCCCTCTAACCTAACCTACCTCAACTACCTTAACCTTGGGTTGAAACTCATCCCAACCTATTCCCCCCATACTAAGCCTAATCCTAATCTTGATTTCAGTCTAACCCACTTCCTAATGATGTCACATTCCTAATCGTGTGATTAGGAATTCAACCCACTCCCAAAAGTCAAGGTTCTCAAGCTTGACCTTAAACCCTCACCCATGCTTCTTAAACCCTCGACATGCCTCTTAAATGCTTTCATTTAATGCTTATTTTTTTCACCATGCCTCATTAATTCCTTCCACCATTAATACTCTTACACTACCATTAAGGTTTTTACACCTCAATTAATGGCCTTGTCCCCTCTCTCTCTCTCTTCCCATTTCTTCTATAAATAGGATGAATTTTGAGCACAAATGGCCCCTAATTTTCAGAGTTGAAAGCATTGTTATGTTGTTAAGATTATTGTGAATCTATATTGCATCTTATCTTTGTCATTGCGCATTGTTATTCTCTTCATTTTTAGAGCTAATATGCATGTTTCTTGATTATCTAGATTATTTTTTACTAAAATATTTCATTCTTAGGTTGTATATGTCACTGATTTGTGCATAATCTAAGGGTGTGATTATTGCATTCTTCAAACTCCTCCTAGATAGAAAGTCATAGATTAGTTTTAGTGATTTAGATGAAACCCTTGCTTTTTATGCTTTTTCACTACTATAATGATCTATTGAAGTGTTGTGTCTTTCTTAACAGGGGCATTAAATCACACACACATTTTTGGCACCCACCGTGGGGCCCGATTTCAGATTTTGCCTCATTTTGCATCCATTTTTCACTAATTTGTCTTCACAAGTTTCAAGTACAGGCTCATTTTTTGTGACAAAGGCTTGCATCCAGGATACGCCCTCGTATCATAGAATCTAGGCTAGCATCCCAAATATCTTGAGTCATTTCTGGTAAAGGCTCACATCTAGTATGCATTTCATCGCTTTTGGGGTATTTCATCACATCTAGTAAACAAGGTCATATTCAGAGAATCTAGGATCGCATATGGTTTTTGAACTTGCAATTTGAAAACTCTAACCACTAATATTTGACTACTTGTTGTATCTAATATTTTCATAGCTTAACCTATATTTGCATATTGTTGTCACAGCTAAAAGAGTCAGAGAAGGATTCCTAATGTGTGGTTTCGTAGGTTTCCATCCCCTTGTCTTGACCTTCATTTTTGTTTTTCAAATCTAAGAACATTTTTCTACTCATTTGTTAAATCAATCAGATAAGTATGCTCTTTTCCTTTAAGGAAAATCAAAAAGTCAAACGTTGATTTAAAATTTGAAAGGAATTTGGGGTAACTGAACAAGGCAAACAAACTCACTGTTTATCTTCATTTTGGTAAAGTAATTGAACAACACAAAGCATTAAATTTTGTGGGATAATTGAACAACTTCATTTTCTAAATTTTGGAAATAGTAATTGAACAAGAAAATCACCTAATTTTGGGGAAACTAAACAATCAAACTCTTCTTTCAAAGTACTATGTTTTCATAATTTAGGAATATTTAAATCAAGCTCAAATAGCTTGAGGGAATGAACATTGATTGGAGTGTTTTGGGATAAAACAGAATGGAATAGGAAAGTATGCTCTTATTCTTTCGAAGAATCAGAAATCTATAAATCCTACGCTCACCAATCCTTTGTATGCTTATTTAAATAGTAGAGGGCCTATTGGTTGAGGAAAAAATCTCCCAGGAATGACCCAAGTGAGGAGAGGTTTTATGCCAACCCTTCCAAATCACTATAAATAATTTCTTCCTCATAGGCCAAAGCCTCAGAAGATGGAGTCAGTTTTATTCTCAAAATGTTAACATCATTCCTTGAATATGCTTGGGTATGTGTAGAGCGGAGCTGCTTGAATCTTGCTAGCGAGACTACACATATTTGAGTACTCATAGGGCTATACGCCTCAATTTTTCCTTGTGTAATGCTATGGGAGACGGTTTCAAATGGATTTCCCCATAATAAACAATAAAATTTGTAGTCTAACTACCTGATTCATCCTTGAAAGGGTGATAATCCTTGTGCAAGGAAAAAAGTAATTGCCCCAAGACACTCGTCATATCATGCCCTCACTTGCATTTGGAGTCGGCTAATATGGCATCATGATTGGAGCCATTGCGTACTTGGTGATGTCTATATTTTGATTAGCATTTGAGTGTGTACCTAAGTCAACGAGAAAGGATTTTCATCCTCTACCTAGAAAATAGGGTGTAAGAATGTGTCTGTTCAGGTCCCTAACAATGCAAATCTGCTTGACATGTCTAAAAGTTCACTAACAAGATAAATCATCCAAAAAAGCAACAAAAATTAGTCCTTTGGCTACATTTTTTACTTTTCACTCACTAGAAAGACTCAAAAACAACCTATTATCAGACAAATTTGCATGAACTTCAAGTCAAATCAAACACCAAATTTCCAAAATAGCACAAAGTCATTTTTGGTCAATCTTGGCTTGCATCTAGTGTGCAAACTCGCATGCAGTGTACAAGATCACATCTGGTAAAACTTGCATCTCTTTTAGGGGGAAAGATCGCATCCCATATACTTAGGCTCGCATCTAATTTTGCAAAAGCTTGCATAGAGAGTGTCGCATGTAGGATAGTGGGCACTTGCATAGTTGCCTCTCAAAGAAAGTTAGTTTATTTGGATACCCTTTTGGCTTATTAGTCTGTCCTTGTTTCTTTTTCTGGTCTCCCGGTTACTATTTCAAAACACTTTTTCAAACATCTACCTTGCACATGTCATGTTGGTTTCTCACAATCAGTCTCAATACGTGTGGTCGATCCAGTTTTCAAAAAAACTTGATTCCCAGCTCACTATCAGGGCATTCTAACCCTTTGATGCTGGAATCATTTAATTCAACCAAAACTCAAACAACACCTCTACCTAGACACACTCACTTGAACAATTTGAAACTCTACTTGAAACTATCGGGAAACTTTGACAAAGTTGAGATACAAATACATGGTTAACACAAGATGCAACAAGTACACTTCTAAAGAATTGGAAGTACCTCCAAGATCACTACACTTTCAACAAGGAGAAACATCTCATAGTTCCCTATTCGATTTAGACTCTCTAGAAAAGGAAAAACCCACTCACAAATGGAGTGAGGCTTTTGAGGAATATGACAATGATAAAAACCAAAAACACGAAGATAGCAATGGTGAAGAAGAACAAAATTTTGAACATCCTTTTTGGGTTTGGACAGTGAGGAAGACATCACTAAAGAAGAATACAATAAACTAAAATAGAGCAAGAAATTCCAAAATACATTGGAAAAGATAACTGGCGAAGATAAAAAGAAATACTTTCTCCATATAGCATCCATTGGAGTAAAATTACCTAAAGATTATAATGTCAAAAAACTAAAGCAAAAAGAGGTATCAAATCCTATCTCTATTCTCGCCAAACAACTAACCTTGATGCAAACTAAGCTTGCAACTCTCAAACAAGAGAAGCATAAACTGAAGACAAAATACTCTTTGGATTCCGTTTGTCCATTTCCTTTTGATAAGAGTATTAATATGGTCCCATTTTCTCCCAACATGTCAAGGCCAAAATATGAAAAATATATGGGAGAGATTGATCCACATGACCATGCGAGAGAGTTTTGTGCTCTAAGCATAGAGTACATGCATGAACCTGCATACCTCATGAGGCTATTTCCAAGAAGCCTATGTGGAAACACCATGGAGTGGTTCTCAAATCCTACACCTAAGATAAAAACTTTTGAGGAGTTAATTCAACAATTTATCCAGCATTACTCCTATAATATACAACATGATGTAACTCTGATAGATCTGTGCAACACAAAAAAAATAACTGGCGAATCCTTTACACATTTTCTACAAAGGTGGAAGAAAATCTTTGCAAGATATTCAAGATCTATTATTGAAACTAAGAAAATGGAAATATTTGTCAATAACTTGATACATGAGTTGAACTACGTATTGCAAATGAAAGATTCCCCCAGCTTTGATAAGATGATCAAGAATTCCATTCGTATCAAAGAAGCCATGGTTAAAAAGGGAGAAATCACTCTCCAAAATGAAAACAAATCTACCAACTCCAACAACAAGCCTAAATGGTGGAAACAAAACAAAAATATTGTTAATGATGGAGTGGTAGATGTGTCCAATGCTAATCCTAAACCCTTAGTGTTCAATCTGATAAATATCATGCAAGCAAGTAAAGATGCCAAGGTAACAACATCCCTACCTAAAGAGAACAATGAGAACAACAAAGGTTGGCCATCAACTTCCAAACCTCAAAGAACATTCACTCCTTTGGGAGAGCCTCTTGAAACTATTTTGAAGACATTGTTAGACAAAAAAGTTCTCATGATCCCAGATTCCAAACCATGGGAACCAGAAGTCAAACCAAGGTGGTGGGATGATAGTTCTTATTGTGTCTTTCAAAAAAACAAAGGACACAAGACTAATAATTGTCTTAAACTCAAACATGTTATCCAAGACCTTATTGAAGGAGGCAAGATCAAAGTGGAAGGACACACCACTAATGAAGACCATACGACATTTAACAATCCATTCCCTAATTATGAAAAAGGGGAAGCATCTAAAGGAAAAGGAAATGAAGTGAACTACACCTACTCTAAAAATGATAATGTGATCAACATGTTAGATATTAAAACTTAAGCAATTAATGTGGTCACTATCAAAGGTGTTCAAAACACATCTTCACAATCCAATGCGATGACCCGAATTTAAGCACAAGTCACGATCAAAGGATCCAATTCCTCATCAAAACTAGCAACAACCTCCAAAATAACCATTGTCACTATCCCCAAGCCAGTAACAAAACAAACAGTTACTATTCATGTGGAAAATTATAACTTGGTGGAGCAATTGCAATGAACCTCTACTCAAATTTCCATTTTTGAGTTTCTTAAAATCTCCTTGGTGCATAGGGAAATTCTTGAACAAACCCTACATGCTGCAAATGTGACAAAGGACCTTGATGTAGAAAAATTCCAAGCAATGGTTAATCACATCTCAGTGCCACATTACCTCTCTTTTTCTAAAGAAGATGATAAATCATTGATACATCTGCATAATCAACCCCTTCATATTGAAGTCCTCATTCATAAATCCCGTGTTAGATGTGTATTGATAGATGGAGGCATAGGGTTGAACATCTATACCCTTAATCTAATCAGGAAACTAGGTCTCTTAGAACAAACCATTAATTCAAGAAGCGAGATCACTATAAAATCTTATGATGAGGAGGAAAGATCCTCTAAAGGTCTTATTGTTCTACCCATCAAAATTGGGTCGATTGAAAGGAATGTCATATGTCAGTTTCTGGATCTAACCTTGAATTACAACATACTGTTAGGGAGGCCTTAGATCCATGAAATGCAAGTAGTACCATCTACTTACCACCAATGTATCAAATTCCCACATAATGGAGTGGAAGTGACAATTCCTACAGATGCCAATTATACTTGCAACAATATTAAGGAAGGTAGTATGGTCCCACATAACAAGGAAGATTCAAACAAGATTGTTCCTAAGACTACCAAATACATGGTTATGAAAGGCTTTGCAAAGACCTTAAAATTTGAAGAAACTGGTATGGGAGAATACAAGATGGACATGACCCCCTCATTAATAGAACTTCTAGTGTCACCAAGATCCTATGGGAAACCTTCCCCATCTTTCACACCCACTACCTCTAAGAAGCCATAAATTCAAAAAGCAATGGGTATGGTTAAAGAAGCTACCTCCCAAGGGGATGACAGTGAAGAACAAGCAGTCTTGGCCTGGCTTTACCAGGGGGAACCCAAGGAAACAGAGGTAAAACATGTGAAAATATCCCCAGAAAAGTATGGTAAGGGATATGATCTACTCAAACAAATGGGGTATAAAGGAAAAGGACCTTTAGGGGACAAAGGAAAAGGACTTATTGAACCTATACACCTAGAATTCAAGGATACTAAAGATAAAATAGGGCTAGGTTTCAATAATAAGTCTAAAGACCCTTCTTCAAGGGATAGTCCAATCTTTGACAACAGAAGTGATAAAGAAGAAGAAATAGAACTAGAAAAATGGTCCTATAAGATATTAATACATATTGGCACAAAAAATCCTGAATATCAAGGAGAACAATATGTACCAAGCTTTGAGGTACCACAAAACACCCATATACCTTTGTTAACACCAGCTACTATTCAAGAGGTAGAAGCAATAACAGAAGACAATCCAATGGTGCCATTAATAGCAACAACTACTAAAGACACACCCCAGCAACAGGATTCACATCCTAACAAGGGGCAGTTGGTCACAGTTTCACATGTCCTCAATTTACCACACTTTGATCTACAAGTGGCTAATAGAATACATCAGGTAACTATTGCTAAATTCTTGAATAGGTCTGATGACAAAATAACAGACTCCCATGATTATGAGTGGGATGATCTATATGTTGCTATAGAGGACATTGAAATAGATGTTATTCACATGTTTGTAGCTCCATTAGAATACAGAGAGAATTCTAACCCCACCTCTAACAATGATGATATTCTTGAAGCAGAGGAGGTATTCCTTCCCCCACTCATTGATGAGGAAACTAGTATTTTCCTAGACCTGGAATAAATTTAGAGGCTACAACCTAGGAGCCTCCTTTTACGGAGAGATGAAGATGAAAGTTCCACTGATGAGTCATTAGAGTTTGGTCCACACATAACTAACAATGACTTTGATAATTACAATCTGACTCTTATTGATCTAAACATAGACGAGATAGACTTAATGGAACATGTCATGTCAGTTAATAGTCTTGACGCTGACGTGATGTTGTCTTTCCCAAGATCCAAATCCTTGTCTTTAATAAACCAAGACCTAATTGATTAGACTAATACATGTCCTACTCCTATCCTATACTTCCCTAATGACTACACTTTGCCTTGCTATCTAAATGCTTGTGAACCTTACCCTTCTTCCACCAATGCAAGGAGCGTGAAGATGTCACAGGAGGATATCAAGTTTCTCAATCAAAAATTAGAAAATAAAAAGAAGAAAATAAGTGATGGTGAGAACCACATTGTGGCAGTGTTAGATTCTAAAAAACTAAAAAAAAAGACGTATCTGATGGTGAAAACCTCTCAGAGGTGCCAAAGGATGAGATTCTTGATATCCACCCTGAGCACTTTCAGGAAAGATCTTCAGTTCTAATAGAACCAACACAACCAATTAACTTGGGCACAATTGAAGTTCCTCAAATTGTTCACCTAGAACAATCTTTGTTAAATGAGGAGAAGACACAATTAATTGAGTTCCTGAAAGAGAAGAAGATCAAATTTGCATGGTCTTACACAGATATGCCTGGGATGGATCTTGAATTGATAATGTACCATTTATCTATAGCTCCTGGGATCAAACCCATAAAACTGAAACTAAGAAAGATGCATCCTCATGTTGCATTACTGGTCAAAGTAGAGCTAAAAAACTTATTGAAAGGTGGATTCATCAAAGTCATCACTTACGCAGGATGGATTTCTAATGTGGTCCCAGTATCTAAATCAGATAAATCTAACAGGATCTATACAGACTTCAGAGACTTAAACAAGGCATGTCCTAAAGATGATTTTCCATTGCCTAATATTGATACGATCATAGATCTCATAGCAGGCTACCAAATGTACTCACTAATGGATGGTTTCTCAGGATATAATTAGATTAAAATTGCTCCTGAATATCAAGAGAAGACCGCATTTACATGCGCATGGGGAACCTTTTGTTGGAACGTTATGTTTTTTGGGTTAAAGAATGCGGGTCCTACATACCAAAGAGCTATGACTACTATATTCCATGATATGATGCATAAAAACATGGAGGATTATGTGGATGATACCTTAGCTAAATCAAAAGAATGGACTATGCATATTGATGACTTAAGAAAGATATTGTATCATATGGAGCAATTTCAACTTAGGCTCAATCCAAAAAAATGTGCCTTTGGGGTCCAATAAGGAAAGCTCTTAGGGTTTATTGTTTCAGAAAAAGGAATTGAGGTAGACCCTGGCAAAGTCAAAGCTATACTAAAAATGAATCCTCCATGAAACATTAGTCAAATGAGGACATTGATGACATGTAACTAATTGAATGTTTGAAGATGTTAAGTTGCTGATCATGCAAGGCATTAAATAAATTAATGTATTGTATTTTCATTGATGTCAACTTGATATAATATGTATGGTCATTGAAATACTGCCAAAGACTTCAAAGAACTGATGAATCAAGGCTATGCTATCATTTATGCATACAAGTCAAGTATTCACTATGTGAATGCATACACCGATGGAGTGCACACCAACGGTCAAAGTAAAAGAGAAGACTCATAGTATTACTCGACGAGCTAATGCATAGCATTACTGATGAGCAAAGTTACAGTTTTGACTGACAAGAAAAGCACAGAGTAACCCGATGGAGAGAATTTCAGTACTGCCCGATAGAGAAGACAAGGATGAAGATCCCAATGACAAGTGAAGTCACACCAACAGAACAATCAATTATCACTGATGACTAACTAAAGTGTTGACCGATAGAATAGAGAGTTCAAAAAATGACAAAATGCTTAGTTGTCAAGAAGCTAAAGATAGAATTAACAGATACTTATCATTTTTTTAATCATCCAGATAAAGCTAGAGATAAGTAATTGATTTAAAGATGATTTGTCTAGATGGCAAGAAGATCTCTTTGAGATAAATTAGGAGTTTTCTTTAAATCTATTGGCAAGAATTTTTGAACACACGAAGAATCAAGAAAGCCAAGAAAAGGGGATGGGGAATTAGGTGAGGAGAAAAAGAGAAGAGGAAAGATGCTAAAGAAAATCTGAAGGAGAAGAAAGTCTTCTTTCAGTCCTGATCAACAAGATGAGAAAAGAGCTAGATTCTGCAGACACCGATGAACAGTGAGACAAGCATCATAGAGAAGAATAGTGTGGAGCAAAGGTATAAGTGATTATATTGATCAAAGAGGTAATGGACTTACAATAGATCTAAAAATATGAAATTGAGTTGTATGTATGAACATATCATTAGTGTTTCAGTTTAACCATTGAAGCATAAAGCCTCTTAACCGAGCAAGACATAAAAATATTTTACAATTGAGATACATCCCAAGGAGTATCAAAAAGTTTGATCACAAAATTAGCATTGGATATGCCCGATACCTATTGACAGGCCAAGAGAGTTTGATCAAGGATAGTAGCATTAGATGTCAGATACTAGTTGACAAACTATTTCTAAATCCTCTAACAAGGTCACACCTAACAATGTATTTGTAACCTTTGACAGGGTTGGCTCCTAACAGAGCTCACTTTAGAAGAGTGAAAATTTGGGCTACCGATCGCAGTGGTTTTTTCCCTTAACAGGGTTTCCAGGTTAAATTCCTTGTGTTATGTGTTTATGGTTTATTACTTTACTATTTTACATTTCACATATGCATTTTTGGATTGATAGGTATACTCTACATATTTATTGTGTTTTGGTAAATATTTAACTACTTATCGGTAATCATACAGAAGAGAAAATAGAAAATCAATCCGATAAGTACAAAACTGATAAAAGTATTTCAAGGCATACATCTTGTAGGATAGAAGATAACTTGAGACATCATTAGTGGTTATAAGTTTTAAGGGTTTATTTCAGGGTTAATTTTGAGGTCACTAATTCACCCCCCCCCCCTCAGTTATTACTAACAATTGGTATCAAAGGTTGTCTTCTTAGATGGAAGGTTTTAAGACCTAAGCTAAANTTGAGGTCACTAATTCCCCCCCCCCCCCTCAGTTATTACTAACAATTGGTATCAAAGGTTGTCTTCTTAGATGGAAGGTTTTAAGACCTAAGCTAAAGATCACAATATGAACAGATGAGATGTGCCCAAGTTCAACAAAGATCATTTTGCTTCATGGTAGAGCAGAATAAGACTCCACTAATCAGGTATTGGTAATGATGTTACTCAATACTTAGATGTTGAATATGTGTTTCTCACAGGAGAACCAATGGTTGAACAATCTAGAGAGAAGCATAAGCACAATAGCATGATGATAGAGCTTGCTTCCTCACTCTCCGATGCTGAATTTCAAGATGTCAAAACCTACAAGACTACAAAGCAGATGTGGGACAAATTGATGCTTGTACATGGTTGTGACAAGAATTTTTTGAGAGCCAAGGCATAAATCCTTAGAGGAAAGTTTGATGATCTCAAAATGAAAGAAGGTGAAAACATCACTTAGTACAACACAAGAATCAAAGAGATAGTCATTGTTATCCGAGGAGTTGGAGGTGTACTAGAAGAAGATACAGTGGTAAGTAAAATCCTAAGAACCTTACTACCTACTTATGCTATTAGAGTATCTACCATTCAAGAAATGAGAGCAGTAGCAAATAGCAATGTTACTCTAGACAGTTTGATTCGAAGACTGATTTCATTTGAGATGAACAACTTTGATAATAGTGTCTTACCAAACATAGAGTCTGCATTCAAAACTTCTATGAGAATAAGTAAATCAAGTCATAAAAACACTATGAGAAAAGATAGTGATAGTGAAAGTGAAGAAGATGATCTTGATGAAATAGAAGCACTTATGGCTAGAAGAATGCAGAGAGGCAAAGGTAAATACAAAGGTAAATTACCACTTGTTTATTTTAATTGTAAAGAGATTGGACACTTTGCTGCAAGATGTACTAACGGAAGAAAAGATGACAAAAGTAATGATAGATCATTTGAAAAGAAGTCTGAAAATGGTGATTACAGAAGCTATAAAAAATTAGAAAGAAGAGATACCCAAGACTACAAGGACAAAGGAAAGAAGGCTAGTTACCAAGCAAAACGCAAAGATGATGATACTCACACCGAATCTAATGAAGACATCGAGATGGTGTTTGTGGAAGTAAAAGATGATTTAGATGATGATGAAGAAAGGTATGTAGAAACTACACTCATATCTAAAGTTAGTAAAAATGATGTCTATATCATAGATAGTGGCTACACTCACCATATGACCAGTGATAAGAAATTTTTTGAGACTTTTGAATACTGTAAAGGTGGTTTAGTAAGAATGGGTAATGACACAGCTTGTCTAGTTGAAGGTAGAGGAACTATAATGTTGAATAACTAGATAAAATGTGAAAATTCTTATTGGGTAAATGGATATAATTATAATCTATTGAGTGTTTCTCAGTTAAATAATTCAGGTCACAGAGTAGCATTTGAAAATAAGAAGGCAAAGATCTTCAATAAATCAGGAAATCTGATTGGTACCGGTGAGAAGAAAAAAGGTAACTTATTCTATCTAAATGATACTAACACCACTTGTTTGATTGCTACCACTAGTAGAATTTGGGCAATAAATGACCAGGTGACTAAAACTTATAGTCACGTGACTAAAAATTTTAGTTATGTGACTAAAACTGATCATGTTCTACCCATTTTTTGCAATCCAAAAATATAAATGACTAAATAAATGACCAATTTGGTCATCGGGTAAAATCACAACTAAAATGACTAAATAAATGACCAATTTGGTCATCGAGTAAAATGACCAAATAAATGACTAAATAAATGACCAAATATTTCAATTTAGGTACCTAAAATGAACCTCGCATCTCAATTTGGTTCTCTTAATTAAATAAACTTCACCTATTTTAGGATTCAATGCAAGGCTAATTGATTGGTTTTCAGCTTTCAATTCATTTCAAATTCACAATCTAGCCTAAGTAGGAGTTTTAATTGATTCAATTTTTTCAAATATCAGTGATTAAGTGGAAAATGACTTTAAAATGAACATACACACTTGTTTTAGGAGCCTAAAATGAACATCAAACTAGTTTAGGGTTTGTTGGTTATCTTCTTGGTTAAGTTGTTTCAAAATCAATCAAATCTGCACAAAGTTAGGGGTTCTGAAATTGGTATCAATTTACTTAAATCATTCCTAAATGACATAAAATGAATTCTAATTTCATGATCAATATTAAGTCCTAAATGGTTAGTTTGTTCAAAAGTTTTCAATTTTGCAAGTTTTTAGTCCATTATGGGTCTCTGATGACAAGTTGCGCACTTGGCCAAGCTTCCTATGAACTTGGATAGGTTCTGTGAACTTGGTCCTCTCTTCCCACACAATTGTTCCTCTGTTCTATGCAGTTGGTTTTTGTTCCTACTCAATTGGTTAATTGGGTTATTTTGATGATGTTTTTAGGGCTTTTACATTCCCAATCCCGTTTCCGCACTTGATATGTGTGATTTCCATGTTACTGATGATCTACACAACATTTTGAAAATCACGGGATGAAGAATGAATGTTAAACTACTAATTATGTATTTGATGTAGGACACTTCACGAAGACCTTGTGTGTCTTCCTAAAACTTTCATGTCTTCTTTAACATACTGAA